>JAUPMG010154228.1:0-10954 GCA_031762675.1 Pachysandra terminalis
TATATAAACCGAAAATTCACAACTATAATTACCGAAGTGTGTCGAACTCATTTCCAACCATACGACCCGATCCGCTTCTAGTCCGGACCAGCCTAAAAGATAAAGAGAAAAATAAAATTTTTTAGCCTTTTACTAACACAGGGTATTACCATTAGTCATTTGAATAACTCAAAAAGGAAAGAAAGAATGTGTTTGTTGGGTTTGGGACATGTGGCGTTTCCCCACAAGCTGAAATTCAAAAGGGTAGCTTCCTTGAAAAGCTATCGCCTTAATTGGTGATAAGAACGGTCAGATATCATTTTGATGTTTCAAATCTTGCCTTTTCACCAAACGATCTAATCACCGTACGCAGTTGCTGACAGCTGGCACGTGAAAGGGACGGCTGTACAGCTGTTACAGCTTTAAAGAGTGATTTAGTGTGTGTATGGCTATACCCAAAATGCGTACATGCGCTTGTAATCAAGCGCTGCGTGTAAAATGGTTAAATTAGCCCGCCTGGTCAACACTATGAAATGCTAAATAGGTGGCATCGAGTCTAACTTGGGTACAGAAGAATTAGAAATTCATGGAATTGAACCCAATCCTTGAATATACGCGTCGACTATGTTTATATTTAATTTAATTTAAAATTGATAATATATCAAATTAATAAAATTATCAACATCGTTAATTTAATATAATATTTTTTTAATAAATAACTAATAAATATTAAAACAAATATTTTTATCATGTTAAATATAAAAATAATAAATATCTTAGTTGAGATATATAGGGCCACACTTAAAAAAAAAACTAAATTAAATTGGTACTGATGACCCCTGATTTGTATGCATATATGTGGCACACATTGCACCCATTTATTGGTAACCTATCATAATGCATTTTTGACCAATTTGAGGTCTGTGAACACTGTTCACTTTTAATCTCGGGAGACTGTTCATGCCAACCTCGGAACACTGTTCACAACACTGTTCATGCCAACCTCGGGACACTGTTCACGACGTTGTTCATGCCAACTTCGAAACACTGTTCACGAAGTTGTTCATGCTAACTTCATGACACTGTTCACCACACTGTTAATGCCAACCTAGGAACACTATTCACGCCAACCTCGGGACACTGTTCACCACATTGTACACAACATCTTGAATTTATTGGTCAATATTTACCTTATATATTATGGTGTGATAGGAGGATGTCTTGTCAAGTCTTTCAAGAGAGAGGATTTTGAGACTCTAACCAAGGCTGACTCCTTTCCAGAAAACTAGGGGAGACAAAAGACTTTAGGGGGCTCTGATCAAGGTCTACTCTTTTTGGTGTAAAGGAGGAAGGAGGAATCTTGTCAAGTTTTTCAAAGGAGAGGGAATAAGATGATGGGATTCTTTCTCGGAAGGGACAAGAAGGAATGAGAGGAGAGGAGAGGGACTTCATTCTTCAAGGGAGAAGCACACAGAAAAGGTTTTCTCTCCACCATGGAAGACAAAGGACGGATGATAGTTTTCTTCAAAATCCATCACTCACCTTGTTTTTCTCTCATCTCCCATTCTCATATCTTGTACCATTCCATAATGTAATCCATCATGTAGATCTCTATATTTTAATGAGAAGGATAAACGCCCAAAGGGCAACCCATGGATGTAGGCACTTTTGTTGAACCATATAAATCGTGTCTTCATCTTCTTTTCTCGCATTTTGCTTGTTGGATTCGACATAGAGCCGTCCGTACGATCGATTTTCCAGTTTAGGCGAACAGTTAGAACGCTTCCTGACCTAGAAGACCTTATCCACCTCAAAATCGGCTAAATCAAGCGATTATTGGCTTAATCGGCCTAATCGTGCTTAAATGGCAATTATTGACCATTTTTTCAATCAACAGTACCCAATAGGGATTCGAGTTGACCCGTTTATAGGCGGATTTAAAAATCCTAAACCCAATCCAATTAATAAATGGGTCAACCCTAATCCATTTAATTTGGTCGGGTTCAGGTCAATTGGGTCGAGAAGATGATCAATCACATGTCTTGTTGTAGCAAATGTGGCACAAAAATAGTGTAGATAATATCAAAGTCATATCACACCCGTTCTTTGGTCTTTTCTTGACCACCCGATCAAAAACTCATTCTATGAACTAATCCCCTAACTTCATTATGGGAACTAATTTTGAAGATTTCTTGATTGTGTTTGGTTAGCATCTAACAAAGTGAGTTCCCACCTTGAAAGAGTATATTTATAAATTTTACAAGTTTACTATTGCAAAAACACAAAATCCAATTCCAAAATTTAAATTCGAGAATTATATCATATTAAAGGTTATTTTTTGAAAATCTTAAAAATATCTTGGCACAGTCCATCGGTATAGATTTATTTTAAAATGAAAAATTTGATTCTTGATGTTTGAAGGAAAATCATCTACGATTTTTTCAACGGTATTAACCATGCAATGCCACATGTCGAGACTAACACTAATAATCAATTATTCCAGTTACGGTAGAAGCCAATTTGAGGTACCATTAATGCTAATAACCGATTATTTCATGTGTCATTTCCAATTCCTTGTTACCATTGGTGATCAGACAGTCTAATTAATCCCCACTAAACACGTGGCGCTATCTTAGAAGCGCATGTGTACGTTTACTGGGTATAGCCGCATACACTGAATCATTCAATAAAGCTGTTAACTTCTACAATAGCCGTCTCTCATGTGCCAGCTGTCAATAGCAGCCGCACGTTGATTGGACCGTTTGGTAAAAAGGTAATATTTGAAACGGCTTAGAGATATCTGACCGTCGGTATCACCAAAAATGAAACCTCCTTGGAGAAGTAACATTTTTTGAATTCCAGCTTGTAGGGGAACGCCACGTGTCCCAAACTTAACAAATACGGACTAACTTCCTTTTGAATGACCAAGAGAATAATGATTCGTATTCCCATGACATACTGCCTTCTGAATGACTGAAGGAATAAGGATTTTTACATTCCTTCCAAAGGACCTTATTCTTCTCGAAGGACAGACACAGGGGTATGCTACCCCTAATGGGCTTCTCAAACATATGAAACTTCAAATACAATCTCGAAGTCACATCTACTCATTCTCGAGAAGAGACTTCGAGTGCTTTTATTCCTATACCTTTACATTTCAAAGGTAATTTACTCGGAGAAAGATCTTCGATGGAACTTTTTATGCCTTTTAACTCAGAAGTCACTCTTGGATCATATCCATAGACTTCGAAGGACTATTTATCATAGTTTGCCTTGAAAGGATCACAAAGTAGGCATATTTCCTCTTGTCAAGGCGAATTCGAAAGCAAACTCGAAGACCAACCACTTCCAGATGGTGAACTCGAAGGAGGTATATTTCCTCCTACTAAAGTGAACTCAAGGCTAACCACCCTAAGATGATCAATTCGTCAAAGGTTAGTCACCCTCAAAAGACTAAGGGCCTATCACCCTAAAAAAGACTAAGGATTTTGTCCTTTCGAAGGACAAAGATATGGATTATTACCCTTGAATGCACTTCTAAATGCATTCAAACTACAAAATAAAGTTCGAAGTCACTCTTATTCATCTTTAAGAATGGACTTTGAATGCTATTTTGATAAATACTTTGACTTCTAAAAGCAAATGCCTAGTGGAAAGAGCTTCTGAAGTCTAATTCACGCCATCTCTAGAAGATTTTTTGAAGATAGGTTTCTTACGTACTTTGAGAAACTTCCTCTCATTTTACTTCAAAGACGCTTACAAGGGAACATATTTACTTCTGAGTTTATTAAAATTGAAGGCACTCGGATTACTGTAGCTATAAACCTTAAAGAATTCCAAAGTAAGATCTTCTTTACAAAGACTATTGGTCATGAAAACGAGTTCCCTGCTGAGACACTCAACTTCGAGTTCTCTATATAAGTAACTCGAGAATATATTGATCACCTTGTAAATATAGGGTTATTTTGGCTTCCTTTGAAGGAAAAAAGCTGCCAAAGGGAGTTCCCTCAAGATATGCGAATTCAGAAAGGTATTTATGACATTGAAGTGACTCATTAAAGTTTGATTGAGACGGATTTCTTAGAACAGACAACACGTGATAAAACCTTAACTACTTATAATATCTGTTGTACAACTTATCTATAGGGTTTTTGTCTTATCTGGAATGACAGCAAGAATGGTGACGTTGCTTTTAGATTTATATTGCAAGTAATACATGTTACTTGATGCGTGTTGCTCAAGGACTAAAGCAACCTATCACAGAACAAGTTTTGAAGATTTGAGTGACTCATCCCTCTTTCTGGAAATAACTTAGGGGTGTTGAAAAACACGAGATATTTGGGATATGTTTAATGCATGTGGATATTTTATAAGCTCCTCTCTGGACATTTGATTGAATGACATTTGTCCTCTTTTGAGAGGCTGAATTCTCTGTAAGTAACAGAATGTATCCTCCATTAAAAGAATATGAAGAATCTCTGAAATTTAAGAGGTAGAGGACAATAGTGAGTAAAGGCTCTGAGAGAGAAAGGAGATAGTCAGTCATAAACGTGTATTCTCTACATGTTTTAGGCTTCGAGTTATTTGAATTTTTGAGGTTTTCTTGCTCTGAGATGCATTCGAACAGACTTTCAGTTATTGCAATATCCTTTTTGCTTATTATCTCCTCTTTATCTTATTCATATATGACGTTTAAGAAGGAACGCTCTTGACAGAACAATTGTGCGACGGTTTAAACTATCGAGACAGGCTTTTCTACCTATTTCTCTGAAATGGTATTTGTATTAGTTCTTATCTATTAACTGTGACTACTTTCTAATATATTTGTCTTTTACAAAACCCGCATCGCCACTATCAAACCTAAAAATTAAAGTTATCTAATCCAACTCTAATTCTTATTCTTAATAGTGAATTCTCAAACTCAACTTTCAATGTCAAAACACAATCTTGATGGTCGTGCAAGACACTTGACACCAAATATCGTATAAGATTTGCTTTGCTTACGTGATAGTTTGTTACTTTAAAATATAATGTGTCACTCTTTTTTAATTATTTATATAAAAAATAAAATATATCATATATTCTACACTTTTAAAAAACATGATTGAATTTTAATAATACTTAAAAATCATAACTAAAAGTTGCTATCTGGGGTGCCAGCCATACTTATGACGTGGCACCATGTAATTGGTTAGATATTGCGTGATCCAGTTTTTTGCCCACTAAACAATCGATCGATCGAGTACGTCACACGGCGAGTATTGAAGGAAAAATTACCGATATGTCTTACTTTACACAAGTTATTGTCTAAAAATATATCCACCAAGTGTATTCGTCTCTCGATAATAAAAATATTAAAATAATTGCCTTTTGGTCTTGGATATTTGAATACAATAGTTGCTTTTTAAAAGTTACAAGTACTCAAATTATCCTCCTACCCTTTCTCTTTCTCTACCGCATACTGCTGCAACAGAATTTACAGAACTATCCAAATGAGTTCTTCACCAACATTGACAAATCAACACCACCAACAACGTTAATCTTTGTCATGCAGAAGCTCCACACCGTTTTAATCGCGCGTGAATTTGACCGGAAAATCATATGCAGAACCTCCTACCCTTTCTCCCTCATTCTCCGTCCCCTCCCTCTCCCTCTTCTCTCTCAATCTCTACAAAATCCATCTATCTTTTCCTCAAAAACTGCATCCCAAAATTTAAACCGATATATTCAAATCCATTGTAGATCAAAGTCACAGAGCAAAATGGTGAAATGGAATTAAATAAACCATAATTTTAAAAATTAAAACTAAATCTTCTATATTTTCAATCAGGGAAAACATAAATTTAGATTATTTTGAGAAAAAAATCAAGGGATTAACAGAAAATCGTGTGGCAAAACAGTGTTCGATTAAACAGAAAATTGAGAGAGAAGAGAGATGATGTTCTTACAATGGTGAAGCGTGAGTTTTCACAGCTTTATGATCCCAAATGAAACAGAATCAAATCAAACAAGGAAAAACCCTAGAAATTGCACGCAATTTCGAAAGAAATTGTACACAATTGCTCCAAAGAAACCGTAAATTTGGCCAAGAGAGTTGCTTACCAGTCTGATATTTCTTTGAAATGCAGAGAAAATTTGAGATGAGAGAAAAGAAGAGGAGGAAGAGTTGGAACAGAGTGACAAACCAATTTTGATTTAGTAGCTCTGAAGTTTTGAGATGCCTTTCTGTTCTGGGTTGTATTAGATAACTTGTCCTGTGTTCTTCTTCAACTGTACATGTTGTTAATCTTCAGGTCTTGATTCGGATTTTGATCATGGTGAGATGGCATGGATGGGAGCTCCTTGCTCACCCTCTTTAGGTGCATTTTTTTGCTTCACTGGTGTTTTAATTTGTTTTGAAAATTTGGATTTTAGTAGGAAAATTTGATTCTTGGGTATTTTTTTTCTTCTTCTGTTTGGTTTTCCAAATTCTAAACCACTATGGGTTTGTCACAGAGCTTTGAATTTGGGATGAAAAAGCTGTTCATTTGGGATCATAAAGTTGTATATAGTATCAGGAACCCGATGAAACCCAAGGATCAAATCGAGGTGTGTTGTATTTGCTCTGTTGTGTTTGTATTTGCTCTGTTCAACGAGAATCAGAAGGAAGGAGGTGTTAGCGAGAAAAAATTTGGAAATTTTAAGAGTTAGATTTTTAATGAAAATGGGTCCAATGGTTTATGAGTTTGATTTGAGAAGCAATAATGGAGGAGACAAGTTAGCGTTAGGAGGAGAGAGAGAGGATTTTAGATATTTGTAATTTAAAAAAAAACAACTACTATATTCAAATACCGGACATGTTCTCGGACATAAAGCAATTATTTTGAGATTTCTAAATCCGACATGTCCTCTCACATATGACACTTGGTCAATATATTATTGGGCAATAATTTATGTAAAATAAGATTTATGGATAATTTTCCCTTGATATTTTATATTTCCATCCAAGTGGACCATGGCATGTAATGGCCATAATAATTCCTTTTGTACTTGTTTTTTGTCTCTTTGGTGGAAGTAAATGGAGCGTGTTAGGTTCGGAAAATAAAAATATAAAATAAAATTTAGAATTCCATCAAAAAGGGCAAAATGGAAGCTTGACAGTCAGAGAGCAATAGGGGTGGCAAATTGCAATGGATCGGGTGATCCGCCCAATCGATCAGCCCGATTTTATGATTGGACGGACTTGGGCAAGGGTAAGTGGCTATAAGGTTAGATCGGGCTGAAATTTAAGACCTGATTAGATTTTCAGGCCAGACTTGAATTTTGTTTAGATTGGCCTGATTTGGCCTATGCATTACATGTAATTACTATTTTTTTATATTATATACATATAAATATATTATTATCAACGCAAGTATCATACTTTTATTATATAATCATACTATTTTATAGAATAATATACTATAAATTAAATTATAGTTTTTTAGTTTTAAAAATAACCCATTTGAATTGTAGGGCCGGATTGAACTGGGTTTGAGTTTGATATATTTTAAATACATCCAGCTTGGGCTTACACCTTTGAGCCCAAAAGATTAGACCGGACCGGGCTCAGGCCAATGTAACTAATATTTTATTGGGGTATAAGCCCGAGCCCGTTGCCACCCCTAGTAACGTGGCATGTGCCTATTAAAAAGCCTTCCTTGTCTTAAGCCTAGATATAGTTTACAGCATTTTTCTGGAGAAGTTAAAATATTAAAGAGAAGGTAAGAAAAAATGAGACAAATTACAATAAACTACACACTACCCTGAAAGTAGTGGTGTCCAATGGGCCTTATAGTGCCGGGCCGAACCAGGCCCGTACTTTTGTATAACAAGGTGATCGTGCCCATGCCCAATCATTTTGTGCCGTGGGTCATGAACCCAAGGTACAGTACAGCTCTATAATCTTATCGTGTAGTGATTTGGGTCATGCAATCTGACCCGTTCGTATATTCCTACTTAAAAGAGTGTTTCAGGTCGTACTTTTGCCTAGCCCGTGACCAATCGTGTTGTACCGTGGGTCATGAACTCAAGGTACAGCTCGATTACCTAATCGTGTTGTGACTTGTGTCAGTCGACACGTGCAGCCTGACCCGTTTGTAGATTTCTACTTAAAACTTTAAGTGTGTTTCGGGTCCATATATTTGCCTAACAGGGTCATCGGGCACGTGCCCAATCATGTTGTGTCTTGGATCATGAACTCAAGGTACAGTACAACTCTATAATCTTATCTGGTGTGATTTGTGTGAGTGGACACGTGCAGTCTGACCCGACCCGCTTGTACATTCTATTTCATCATTCTCAAAATTGACCAAGAAACAATTTTCATTATTTTTCGTCATTCTAACTACAATCAAGGTTTTAAATAATTGATTTCTTTTATGATTTCTGTATACACGACTCAGTAATTTCCACGAAATTTGGATAGGACATTTTTTTATATGAAATAAAATAATGAAAAAATAATTAAACTACCAAAATTTCATTACAAAGTTTTGATGATTTCGACGAAGTAGTTTGAACATATTTTTAAATTATTATTTTGATCGAAAACAAATTATTTTAATGAAGTCTTCTAATAATTTTTGTCAACAGTTCGCGAAATTTCGGATGAATTTGTCCGAAATTTTCTAGAGCCAAAATTGGACTTTTTATTTCCCTTACTTAAACGAAATCAACTTTTTTTTGAAATTTCAACAAAAAGATATTATTTTTTGACATCCAATCATAAATATTTTAATTATATTTAATTTATCAATGAACTAGAAATAGAATTATAATTTCTAACACCAATTTCTATTCCGTGAAACAATTCGACCCTCGTGCCGAACCAGACTGGGTCTGTATTTTTGTCTAACATGGTCATAATGTCTATGCCCAATCATATCCTGTCATGGTTCATGAATCTAGTGTCACGGCCGTACTTTTTGTCAGAGCAGAACGACAGTACGATGCCTCAACTTTCCTCAAGTCAAGGCCAGCCTAAACTACTCGAAAGCTAATCCAACTCAAAAGCACAACAACACAATGTCACAACAGGGCACGACTCACACCGAGTCCCACACACCAAGCCTAACTTGGCTGGCCCACAAGCTGCTTCACTGAGCTAGCAAGCGGTCACCCTACTCGTAGTGTTCCCTCGTCATCCGGGTCTAATTAACATCTTACAACGCTACTTAGAGCCCCTGACCAAGCCGGTCAACCAATGTGCCCCAAACTAGGAACCATGCGCAACATGAGCCTTCTTCGCATCTCGAATAGCCCTGGAACCCAAGAGCCCCAACAACCCTCCATTTAGCCTCGACACAGTCCTTCGCACCAACCAAGGTAACTAGCTTCTTGTAGCACCAACACAACAACAGTACCGCCCAACAAATCAAGCATAACTTCATTGTGTCCTTCGGACAAGGCATTGCACCAAAACCTTGCCTATCACTCCACGGATCTGTGCATGGCATGCCAAGACCTTGACATGCCATCACACAAGCCCACACTAAACCCTCGTGGCCTAACGATGTCCCATTAGCCAACTGTGCTCACCCAAGCGTGCATAGAGCACGTGAGAGCCACACAACATGTTAGCCTCCCCGCACCAGGGCGAGCGCATTACTGTCGAGCACTATGCTCTAGTAGTGTCCTGAGACATGCCATTGAAGTCCCATGAGACCTTAGACATCGCCTTCATGATACTAAAGCCCGTCCCCAAGCCTCTTGGGGATTACCTGTCCGGTGCCATAACAGCACGGGGAAGGGCCAGGTAACAGCACCCCTCCTTAAGGTAGTTACTAAGCTTTTGACCCAATTCTAGTAGGAGACATCACCTCTGCTGATACAATCATATTGACTTATCTTGAGCAACGGGTAGAATTTTGACGAGCCGTCTGATCCTGAGTGTTCGTCTCAACGTTCACACGAATTTTCGTTCACATCTGAACTCCTAAATCCTCATCAATTCTTTTTCACGCTCCTTCGTGCGTGTAGGGCCCACATACTAGAAATCCACCCTCAGATCATGTTCTCAGTAAGGTAACCCTACCTCCATTTAGACATGTCAATACAATGTATAAGTACTCCAGAACCGTCTCCCAAAACATCTCTCCTCGATAGATACGCATAACTAAACCTCACCCTATTGGGCCGAGCCGCGTGCCTTACTTGGCACTGTCAGGGGCCATGCACCATTCAACTTTAGGCCCGTGACACTAGGGTACGATACGGCTCGAAAACTAATAAATTGTGTCAGCCGACACGTGAAGCCTGAACCATTTGTACATCCCTACTTTAAACAGTATAAACACCCTATTTCATTCTCAAACTTGACAAACGAAAAATTTTCATTATTTTTTGTCATTCTATAATACAAGTACAGTCAAGGTTTTAAAATAATTTTTTTTTTTTTTTTTAATTTCGGTATAGAGGATTCAGTGATAGCGACAAAATTTGGATGGATTTCACCAAAACAAAAAAAAAAAAAAAGACAAAATTTGGATAGGATACTTTTAAAACGAAATAAAATAATTATGAAATAATTAAAATACCAAAATTTCATTACAATTTTTTATAAATTCGAAGAAATAGTTTGAAAATATTTTTAAATTATTATTTTGATATAAAAATTATTTTAATAAATTTTTCTTATAATTTTTGTCGAAATTTTGGAAGAAATTGTCCGAATTTTTCTAAAGCAAGATTTGGACTTTCGATTTCTCGCTTACTTAAATGAAATCAAATTTTTCTGAAATTTCAACAAAAAATTTACTTTTATATATATATATATATATATATATATATACAATTTGCTAAAAGCACTGCGTCTATAGTGTTTTGAGGAATTGGAATTGATGTTTGAAATTACAATTCTAATTATAATTCATTGAAAATTGAAATTTAGTAGAATTGAGATTTTCATGGTTGGATATTGGTGATGACGAATTTGTAAAAGGATAACTGTATTAGA
>JAUPMG010154239.1:0-10954 GCA_031762675.1 Pachysandra terminalis
GACAGACCTTATTCCATGTATTATGTATCCGCATATTGCCGAAAATACAGAAACAAAGAAACTCCAAGGTAGAAGAACTACCGATACACACTGGGCAGTGGATCAGGTGCGGGTGGTGTTTTCGTGCGGGTAGGTGCGAGCGTTTTGTAATTGGTCCGTAGCCTTAAATTCTCGCATAGGAACTTTCTCTAAACAGAACGACACAAGTTGCCATCATTGAAAATTTAAATTTAAAACATGAAAATAAATTAAACCAAAAGAACTAAAAAGAAGAAAGGATAAAGAGAAGCAATACAGGAGCGGCGGAGATAGAAGCGATCAAGTTACTGTCATTTATTGCTATTAGATTGTTTAAATGGTTTGGTCATGAGATAAGTTGGTTCATATTTTTTGATTTAGTATATTTCATTATCCTCAACTGTTAGATTATTTAATTGATTTGGTCTTAGAGCTCAATTGATTCATATTTTTAGTCTAATACAATGTATTATTTCATTAAAGGTCACTGCAATGTATAATAATGAATTTGTGTAAAAAAAAAAAACTCTATTAGCACAACATATTGAAAGAAGCCGGTTTAGGGTTAATATGTTTTTTAGGGTTTTAGATTGTTAGGCTTTACGGTGTCGCACAACATTCTAATTGCTCAGGAAAATCGCCTTGAGGCTTTAATTTACATGATGCTTTCACTGGTGTTGTCACAATGTTGATTCTTGTT
This sequence comes from Pachysandra terminalis, assembly GCA_031762675.1. Lineage (NCBI taxonomy): Eukaryota > Viridiplantae > Streptophyta > Magnoliopsida > Buxales > Buxaceae > Pachysandra > Pachysandra terminalis. Next base: position 719 of record JAUPMG010154239.1, read on the forward strand.
TTGATGAAGGTGGTGATGGTAAAGTTGATGTATTGCAACTAAAGGTGGCAACGGGCTAGGTTGGATCGAGTTTGGGCAAGTTGACAAGGGTTACAACTTAAACAAATTGGATCGGGGTTCGACCCAATTATAGACGATTGGAAAATCATAGAACCCAATTCAACCCAACAATAAACGAGTTGAATCCTCAAACCTGTCTACTTTTAATTTATTAATTAATTTAATTTTAAATTAATAACATATAAAATTAATGAAATGATCAATTATCAACGTCACCAATTTAATATACTATCTATTTAATAAATACTATAAAATCTAATAAACATTAAAAATATTTTTCTTTAACCTGTTAAATATAAAAATAATAAATTCTCTTAGTTGGGGACATAAGATCCCACTTAAAAAAATTAATTAATTAAACGGGGATACCCATCAGAGGGTTTTAGGGTTAAGGATTTAGGGTTTAGAGTTTAGTATTTAGGGTTTAAAGTTTATAAGAGTATTATGTGGGTTTTAGTTGACCCATTTCTAGACGAGTTGAAATAATCTAAACCCAAATTCAGTCCAATTAATAAATGGGTCAATTTTAATCCGTTTATTTAGGTGGAGTTTGGACATATTGATAAGTTGGGTCGAGATTTGCAAACTCTAATTGCAACAAAGTAGAATTTGTTTTGGGCGTTAATAGTTTTAGGATCTTTTTTAATAATTTATTTTCTATTTGAATTATTTTGTACAGCTGTATTGCAAGAGAGAAAAACACGAGACGGTAAATAGCTTTTTAACAGTTTTTATTTTTTAATTTAATTTTTGTTTTAAAGTCAAATTTTCAACGACGACAATTTGTGCCGGTCCTTTTATAAAAGGTTGCTACGCGTAGAATCCGGACTACGGACCAATTACAAACCGCCCGCACCCACCCTCACGAAAACATCACCCACATAGATCCGCTCTCTACACAATGACCTATAAATCCGACCCCTAGATGATGAGATTAGCCACATCATCTCCCTCTTTAATATTCTTTTGAAAATCTAACTTGGTATTGGTCTAGTGTGACCACTATCGTATTGATCCAAGGTTTTAAGGATTGGATCGATCCGGTCCGTACTGGTCATGTCTATATCGGACTCGACTAGGACCGGTCTAATTCTAAGCCATGATGCAATTGTTGGATCGAATCGGTACAATTGATCCGGTGACCGGTACACGGATACAATCGGTCTGATTTTTTTTTTTAAATTATAAATTAGACGATCCAAACAAGTATCGATTTGAACCGAACCAATGTCGACCAATACCGCTGGTCTGCCAACCGGTCCAACCGATCCAAAGAAAATTAAATTTTTTAAAGTATTGGAAACACAACTTTTGTACCGGATACAGATTGGATGGCATCACCGGTCCGAATCGGGATCGGCCGAGACCGGTCAGGTCCTCGATCCAAAGACTTTAAACCTTGTATCTATCACTTGATGAACAAAAGTAACAAACGTGTAAGAGCACAAATATGTTTATAAAAAAAAATAAAAAAAAAGGTATAAGAGCACAAATATATATATATATATATATAATTTTTTGGTATCGTAGCCAAAAATCGATAGCATGTAAAAGTGCATTCTTTTGATTGTAACGGATGCATCTTAATCGTGTTGAAATACATGTATTTGTCCAAGTCACCTGTATGCCAGTGACGTGCAAATCACCAATTCATAAAACAACGAACTTGGTACTCAAACGCTATTGGAAGAACGCATCTGTGTCGGTAAAAGGAAAAGCAATACACAGCTTTTACATTGACTTTCAGGTACAATACCTTTTCTGCATTATAATAACAAAAGTTAGACAACAACAATTTTGCAAGTCGATCGAATAGAACTGGACTGAGGATCTTTTGTAAGCGGGCTCCCAAGGGAATCTCTTGTGAGCTGAACCACGTGTCTTAGGAGGGTCTACGGGTAAAAGCCGGTTAAAGATATAGGTCCCCTAAGTTCTGCTTAGGGTTTTAAGAGGTACAGGTCACTCTTCTTCTTGGGGGTCCACCCTAAGACATGTATCAGCATGTGAGCCAACTCATAGAGGGTCTCCTGTTAGCCAGATCCTCACCCACATCACCCATGGAACTGTTAATTGGCGTATCTATATGCCAATTTGTTAGATATAGTAGATGGCTCATATTCATCACTTAATCTCTAGATCCAAATGAGAGGGGTCGAAGCGGCCAAAATGGGTATATTGAGGATTTGTTTCTCGGATAAAAATTTAAATTATAATCCTAATTCGTTTTTGATATAATGAAAATTTCTTCTCTTGGATGAACATACGGTTTGCCGAATAACATATATCTGTGTTGATCTTCGTTTTACTGTATTTATTATTATTGCTTGATCCCAATCAACACAATTGAATCTCTCTTCTTTTAAAGCTATGACGAGAAACATAATCCAAGATTATATCACGCTGTCTAGGATTAAAACATTACCAGAAAATCTAGGAAAGAAGCCAGATGCTCCAACGTCAAATAATACAAAAGGTAGTCAAAACAAAACGTTATAGTCTGGCCGGCCACTTTTTAGCCATATAAGACGTGTGGGACAACCCATACCCTAGCCTTGTGTGATGATGTCACCACATCAAACTCTGGCTCCACCATATCGTTGGTAATAGGTTCTAATTAGCTCTTAATTATAATTGTAGCTCTAGGATGCTACTTCACACCTTGCATGCATGGACGAAAATAGGATATGGGTTTAACCAGTGTTTTAAAAACCGGGCCAAAACGGCCAATCGAACCGGCCGAATCACCAATTGGAACAAGTTTACTCTTAATTTTTCTATCTCTTGGCGGTTGATTGAATCGGATTATATCGAATTGTGTTGAACCATTCGATATACATCGTTGTGTTGTTCTCTAACAGCTTAAGCTTTTAGAGTAAGCGGTTATTAGCAAACAAAAATCACCAGTTCATACACGCGGTTCGATTTTGAAAATATCTAACTCTAATTGATTTTTGACATAGTGGAAATTTTTTCTTGTGGGTGTAGGCGTTGCCAAACCATAAATATCTGTGTGCATTGTTTGATCTTCGTTTTTACTGTTTTTATTATTGTTCATTGATCCCGATTAGGATTTTCTAATCACTAAACCTATATCAGGACCACATGCTAATTAAGCTTGCGACGTATGCACTTGCTTGTATATATAAACCTGCATGGTACTTCATGACCTAATAGTTAAGATATAGGTTTAGCTTTAGATCTTCTTTTCATATACGATGTAGTTTGTTATGGGGATAACATGGAGAATTCAATTGCGTATAGGCAAGGTGTGGAGAAGATTATGCATCACACCCTCCTCGCTCCTTCTTCGTCCCTAAAATATATATATATATATATATTATGGACTAGCTATGAAGAACATAAACGAAACAGAAGCTGCTGTGTACTCTTTTTAATATGGGTTCTTGTTTATATGGTGTCCTTGCATTTGTCCTTGTTGGTGGGGCACTTGGTAGTTGGTTTAGTGACTTGGGTTTTGATGAAAACTATAAGATTACGTGGGGATTTGACCATGTTATGTCCTTTAGATCAAGGAAGAGAAATTCAACTCTCCATGGACAAAACTTCTGGTTATTTAATTTTCATTATCTTCTGCTTCTTGTTTAATTATTTTTCTTTTATCTTAACCTTTCAACAGCTCAATGATTAAAATATCGATATATGTTTGCAGATATTCATATATAAATACTTACACATGCAATTATACACACACACATATGTGTTTTCATACGTAGAAATAGAACTAGATTCATCTACACAGAACCCAGATGTAAATACAATTTTGTGTGCACGAGAGAGAGAGAGAGAGAGAGAACGCTAGTATGCAATAATTAATTTCTGTTAACATTTAAGCTCTAACCATAACTCCGATGATTATTTAAGAATGGTTGTGCTTCTTCCTGCTTTTTCCAACTTAAATTAATTTTCATTTTTTTTTTCTGAGCATTATAGGTGCTGGGTTTGCATCCAAGTTGAGCTTTGGTTCTGGGTTTTTTAATTTGAGGATAAAATTACCAAACAAGGACTCTGCAGGAGTTGTTACAGCTTTCTACGTAAGGATTCCAAGCCTTTCTTTACTGATAACCTTTTTCTTTTCCTAGTTTCTTTGAAGAACACATGTCGTTATTAATGGATCAACTAGCCTTTGCTTATTAATAAGCAAAGCATCCGTTTCACGGTTTTCTTTCTTTATCACCTTCTTAAACTATGAAGCATGATCACAGATACTGATATAAGATGTGTTTTTGGCAGCTAACTTCACATACAGATAAACACGACGAGCTGGACTTTGAGTTCTTGGGTAACAAAGAAGGGAAACCCTACACACTCCAAACAAATGTCTTTGCAAATGGTCAAGGGAATAGAGAACAAAGGAACTCTCTCTGGTTTGATCCCACCTTAGATTTCCATACTTACAAGATCCTTTGGAACCAATATCAGATAGTGTAAGCCCCTCTCTCTCTCTCTCTCTCTCCAAATTCCATGCACGTAATATGTTGGATTGAACCATGGTTTCAAGGATCGAACCAATCCGGTCCGAAGCCACGATACAACTATTGTATCGTGAGGCTTTGGAGCGGACAGATACAACCGATCTGATGTTGTTTTGTTCTTTTTTAAAAATTTATAAATTGAGCGGTCCAGACCGGTATCGATTTGGTCCAGTCAGGTGGATTAAAAAAAAAATTAGGCGATCCATTTTTTGTACCGGATTTGGACCACCGGCTGGTATCATCGTTCCTCGATCCTGAGACTTTAAACCTTGGATTGAACTCTAAGATGGTGTCAGCCCATCTCTCTCTCTTTCCATGCATGTAATATGTTGGATTGACCTCTATTGGATAATTTACAGGTTTTTTGTGGATGATGTCCCCATTATTCAAGAACAATACAGGAATTGGGGTTAGCTACCCATCACAGCCAATGCAAATAGAGGCAAGCTTATGGGATGGGGATAGTTGGGCAACTGATGGAGGCCAAACAAAAACTAACTGGAGTCGGGCACCATTCAAAGCTAACTTCCAAGGCTTCCACATTGATGGATGCCCTTCTTCTAACACCTTCAACATTGGTCCTTGCTATTCTTCCAAGTCTTGGTGGAATAGTGACAAGTACAGCAGACTAGACCCAGTACAACAAAGGCAATATCAAGGTGTGAGAATGAAGTACATGACCTATGACTACTGTCTTGACAGGCCAAGGTTCCCGACGCCGCCGCCGGAATGCGTTTACAACCTAAACAGCTAGCTCCATTGATCTGGCCTCCATGGCTTGCAGGCTCAATAATAATTATCACTCCTTGAGAACCACTGTAATAAGGGAAACAAAAATAATTTTATTGATATTACATGTCATAACCTCCAATGTTAATCAAAGTGATAAATAATAGTTCCTGTATTAAGTAGCACCTGTTGCATGTCTTAGCTACGTAGTTACAAAATATCTATTATATGTTAATTAATCAATGTTGCAACTATTGATTGTTGAATATCTATGTATATTTAAGTTATAAATTAAACTTTTATTTAGTATTATATTATTATATCTTTAGAGATATTAAGAATAATTAATACACCATTTAACAAACCCAAGAGACATGATACATGACGGGTACCCGTAGGGTAATACCCGCATGTACCCTATTTGAACTTTTTTTTTTGTCTTAACCACGTGGTGTCCCCACACCCACATAGGTGTGGGACTAATCCACGTTCGAGGCGGGAGCATTAAAGGTAAACCCCTGACCATGAGTGCTTCTACTAAGATTCGAACTCCAGACTTACCTCCAGAGACGCCCACTAGAGCCCAGCTTACTACCAACTGAGCCACACATCGATGGCTTACCCTAGTAAATGAAAACATAATAAAAATACAACTTATAAAACTTACAAGTAAATTTACAATTTATAAAAACTTAATAGGTTTATAAAAAATGCTTAAGTTATAAATTATTTACTACTTATAAATTTATATAAAAATTTATGTAAGTGAAAAATAATATTCTTATTTAAACTTATTTAAAATGTATATGAAATTTAAATAAATTATTGGTGAAAAATAAAATTATAAAAACCTTATTAATTTGTTTTTTTTTTAAATATAGTTTATATATATACCTTAGTCTAAAATAAGTTATATAAATTATTTAAGTAACTTATATAAAACATTTGTTTATATTTACATATTATATTGCATTTATTTAACTACAATAAATTATTTACTTATATAACTAATATTATTTAACTAATACAAGTGAACAAAGACTGAATTTTCCCTTAAATTATTCGTTTTTTCGCCTGTTATGAGGACAAATTGGATCAAAGTTTAATTTGAAATCCGTTCAAAACTAGTAATTCTTAAACTAAAAATGACTAGTTTTGACCGGAATCCGACTAAAGTGGCCAAATTGGGTCAGCCGGCCCGGACCAGACCGGCCCGGCCCGTGGGCGACCTAGTGCCTAGTGCCAAGTGGCACCACACTACTACTGCAAAATCTCCGTGAAACCCTAAACAGTCTCTCATAAAAGCTCGATCTGGCCTTCTCCCAAAACCCTAACCCCCAATCGGCACTCGGAAGTTATCGCCTTCATTTCATGACGGCAAAACCCTAGCCCTAAGATTCTTGTTGATGGCTTTCTATATTGCTTTTGAAGTTTTTCTTCTGCATTTTCTTCTTCTTCTTCTTCTTCATTTTTCTGGTAATAGAAAGAGATAGATTGCAGTGATGACTCCTAAAATTCAAGCTCAACAGATCGGAATGCAGGTTTCTCTCTTCTGAGAAACTTGCGTGTCGACTATCCCGCTGATCTGAGCAATCTTCTCATTGTTTTTTTTCTTCCATTGAAGCTTGTCCATCGCTTTTCAATCCTTTTTCTCTTCATTCTCTTTTGGTTTTATTTGTTAATTTTTGCTGCGTTACTTTTATGATGCTTAATGATTTGGTTCTGAATCAGTGTTTAGTTTGTTCTTGTTGATCTATTGCTCCTTTTTCTGATTAATAAGAAACTGCCATCATGTTGATCACATCGTCATCAAGTGATGAAATCTGGATATAAATCTTAGGACACCTTCCTACACAGCTTTAAATAGCTGTGGATGAAAATAATATTTCTATTCTGCTGTTGGAGGATGAAAAGTGCATCATTAATATTCTTTTTCTATATCTATCGCACATCCATTATGATTTCTTTGAAGATCTTAAATCTTCTCTGGAGAAATATGGCTTGACTTCCTGACTGACTTTTCTTTTTCTCAGATTTTAGAAATTAAAGTTATTGTTCTGTTCATGAAATTTAGCAAAATTTCATTTTGACAATAGCCTGTTAGCCTGACTTGAATCCCTAATTTAAACCCTATAAATAAGCAGTTTAATTTAATGCTTCTCGTATATTGTTAGATTATCTCTTATCCTTCACTATAACTTTCTCCAAATTCAAATTTGGGGAAAAATGGTAAAAAATGATCTTCAATCATCCCTAACCCCTTCCCCAATATGGGCAATCCCTATTCTTTTCCCCAAATATAGGTAAAAGTTTAGGGACCTCAAACCCCAACCGTCATATTTTGAGAAAATTGAATATAGGGACATGATTGGAGATGGTCCCAAACCCAAATATCTCTCCAAATCTCAAATCCTTCCCTAAAAATAGACCTTTAGGATACAATTGAAATTTTTTCAAAGATTTAAGGAAAAATATAGGGAAATGATTGGAGAGTTCTTCTCTAAATACAATTTTTTAATCAAACTTATTCCCAAATATAGGGAAAATTTTAAGAAAAGATTGGAGATGCTCTTAGGAAGGGGAAAAAATATCCAGCCCCATTTTCACCTTTCTGACTTCTTTGGTTAATGTTTCATAGTTTTTTTTTCCTATTTTGATTTCATTATACTGGCTTTTTCTCCTGTGGATTCTTTCATATGCTCTTTTGCAAGGGGCAAAAAAAAAGAAAAAAGTTGGGAGGCCTTGTGATGATGACTCCAAAGTTCAGTCTTGACAAACCAAAGAATTGTATGTTTCCCATTAGAGTGATTTTTCCATTGCTCTTCTGAAATCAAATGGGATGATTTGGTTAAATAAAATCAAGTTTCGTTGAAGTTTTATTGGGGAATGTTGATGACCTACCCTATATGTTTATTTTATTTGACACATTTGGCAGACAAGGATGAAGCAACAGTAAATTATCCAACACTTGATCTGAGAGATTCATTTCTAAGTGATTCAACATTTTACTTCTGAATCTGTCTTCTTGTCATTGAGAATGGCATTTTATTCTGGTTATGAATGCTTAATGTTGAGTTTCATCAACAAAAAGAAAATTGAGTTTTTCTCTTGTTACTTGATAACTAAGATTGAGTATTTCTCGTCATTGAGAATGACATTTTATTCTTGTTATGAATGACGTTTTGTTCTGGTTATGAATGCTTAATGCTAATGTTGATGGACTCCCTAAGGATACTTCATCGTCATCATTTGTTTTCCCTGTTAACAATTGAAGATAGATTGCAGTGATGACTCCTTCAATTCAAGCTCAACAGACCGGAATGCAGGTTTCTCTTTTTCGAGAAATTTGCATGTCGACTACCCGCTGATCTGAGCAATCTTGTCATTGTTCCCCCCTCTCTTTACTTGGTCATATAAATTTCTTCTGCTGAAGCTTGTCAATCAGTTGCTTTGATTTTATAATCCTTTGCTTTGCGTTTGTTTTGTTTTTGTTTTTATTAAGTATTTAAACATTCATGCATACATACACATGTTTATGTATGTAAATATTTGTGTGTATATATATATATCTATATATGTATGTATTGTTTGAATGGGGACATTGAGGTTGCCATGAGGATAAGAAGCTCCCTCTTCTGAAATCAAGTTGAGGACTATTGCTGGCAGAATCGAACCATAATACTCACATGCCAACACTGAGTAATCCATTTTCCCTCATTCAGAATCTCCTCAATGTTATATATTATTAAAAATTCATTGTTTTTTCAAATTCCACTGTTAATTTATGTTTCATTACTTATTTGATGTTTGAGTACTTGTTCATTAATCTACTTCATTTGGTTTATTATCAATTAAGAGACCCTTATCAACACCAGTGTGATCTATTGTCCCTCCTAAAGAATCTCCTCAAGTTGTACATTCCTTCTTTTTATTTAAGGTGCTTTTATTTATGTTGCAGTATTTATGTAATATTTACAGATTTGATTTTAGTGTTCTTATCTTATTAGTCTTGTAAAGAATAATTTTTCTTTTATGATTCCTAATTCGTTTTAGATGTGGAGTTGACATCATCTTTTGTTTGTTTGAGGAAATGCTTTTTCTCTTTTACAAACCAGAATGTAGGTTTCCTTTTAAGAAATTTTGTTAATAGATTCCCTGCTGAGATGAGCAATCTATAACATTTAATTTTCGTCTTTTATTATTTTTTAATAATTATCTATTGCTCATCTGAAATCAAATGGAGGACTGTGATTTGGACTTAAAAGTTACTGATTTGTTGATGACACCTAAGATTGAAGTTTAGGAGATTGGGGGTTCGCATCCTCTATAGCTTAAGACTTGCAGCAATCCATACAGCATTGTTGGATTGCTGCCACGTGGATATCAAAATGGTATCGAAGGCAAATTAGCGAGGGTACCCAGTTGTAAGGGTACTCATGTGTTATTCAAAAAAAAAACTAACGGCGTTTTTATTATTGTTTTTCCGCGTCATTTTGGTTGCTCTCGTTTTTCCTCCAATTATCAAATTCATTATGAGCTTCACACTCTCAGATCCAACAACATCAATACTCTAGAGAAGAGAGAATCTACATCATCATCAACAACATCAATTTTTACTCATTAACAGTTTTAGCTAATTAGATTTCATTCTATCTGGATTGTTGTTGTTCTTTTCTTTTCATTAAAAATGATCAATAGTTCAAAGAAGAGTATCCATCATCAACAACACCAATACTCTATTGAACAAAATTTTTAGCTAGAGAAGGGAATCTCGTTCTCTCTAAATTTCTCTACAATATCATTAAGGATTTGTAACAGCTAACCATCGGTATTACTCGTCTCACATTTATAGCTATTGATTTCTAGATTGTTTAAGTAATGTATGACCAAACCTTGTAGACTTAGCTGTTAAAGGGTACCCAATGCTAAATAAGGGGTACCCTCGGCTTAATTA
>JAUPMG010154270.1:0-10953 GCA_031762675.1 Pachysandra terminalis
ACCCTATTTTCTCAATCTAATTCTAAACTCTAAACTGAAGTTACTGAACTGAACCAAAACGAGAAGAAACTAGAAAGAGTCTCTTAGGGTTTTGCAAAAATTAATAATTTCGATTCGGTTCGGTTCGGGTTTAGGATTTCTCATTTATTTTCGGTTTTCGGTTTTCAGTTCGGTTCGGTTCGGTTTTGGGTTGATATACATACCCCTCGGTTTGGTTTTGGATTTGGGTCAACCCGGACCAAACTGAACCGAGTTGCACCCCTAAGGTTTACAATGTCGACATGTCGGTAATTTTTGATCCAGCGACAAGAAATCCATGGGAAGTCACGACATGTCGCGATATGAGGGAAAAACTATATTTTTGTAAAAAAAACCCTATAAAATTATAAAACAGATTTTTTACCCTCGATGTCACGACATGTCGCAACATGTCTCAGGTCTTACCAGTTTGCCACATGTCTTGTGCGACTTCGACATTGCAAACCTTGGTCTATTTTACACACACACACATATATATATACATATTATGTGACATTCTATTATTTCTATTTAATGTTATTACTATATTCATAAGTAATCTCCAGATATTTTATTTTTTAATAGAATAACATATGCAATTTTACCTAAAGATGAATATGAGCAGAAAATTAAATTTACTTGATCTCTTGAATATACTATAATTTTTACATTTTAGGGTTTATATATTGATTTTTACAGTTTCATACTAGCCAGTACTCGTTGTTACTAGCCCTGACTGGTCTGATATATACATGCGATATGAGAAAAATATGATAAATTTAAGAGAAACAGAAAATGTCCAATACTGGTTCGTACCAGCCAAATCAAGCCAGTCCGCACCGGTATGCACCATTGGTCTTTTTTGAAAAATAAAAAGAAATAAAAAGACATCTAAATAAGAGTCTTTAAGAAAAGGAAAAAATAGAAACCCTAATCTTCTTATTTGTGAGGTGGATGGGGAGAGGGAGAGCTGAGAAACAACTTAGGGGGAGAGATAATGGGAGAACAACAACAACAACAAAATTCCCTATCCCAACCGCAACTTTTGTTGTTTTCAAAATTAAACAAAAGAACAAAATGCCTTATCCCAACTAGTTGGGGTTGGCAACATGAATCGTGTTCCTCCATCCTAATCTGTCAAAAACCATATCTGCAATCAGATTATGAGTATCCAAATCCTTTCTGACTCTTTCTGACTGATGCCTTTCTGATTTTTTTTGGTCTTCCTCTCGTCCTTTTAGATTCTTTAATGAGTATTCCCTCACACCTCACAGTTTCCTCCCTAGGTTTTTGCTTTACTTGCCCAAACCATCTAACCTACTTTCCTTTATCTTATCTCATGTTTGGGCAACAATGGAGGGGGAAGTCAGTAGGTTCAACCATGAAGGGGGAGGCCTTAGAGATCCATATAGGTTGGTTTAGGTCGTTCAAAAGGAAAGGAGGTAGGGGTTTAGGTGGCAGTTTCGTGTATGACCAAATAGATGTTAAGAGAGTAGCGCTGACAAGCTACAGGGATGTTGCTCTGCTTCCCAACTATTTAGAGAGTGATGGAGCGGGGAGAGAAGAGACAGCCTGAGCAGGATTGGGAGGTGGAAGTGGATTTGGACATAGTAATCAGGAAAATCCAATTTAAAAAAAAAAAAGGAAAATCCAATTTCTTGGCTTTTTTTTTGGTCAGAATTGGGGAAGTTTGAAGGTGTACTACCATCATGTAAGGCTTCAGCTCATTGGGTGTTAAAGGAATGGAAGGTTGGCGTAGGGTGAGAGTTCATAAGCTATAGATGCATCTTTTTCTCTCATTGTCTTCCAAAACTAAAGCTAGAATGGTGTTTAGAAAGGGAAGTAGGTGAATGGGTTCCTTTTGCTAGACACATGAGGCCCTTGTGTGAGGTGCGAGCTACCCATCAAAAGAGACGACCAAATTTGGGTAAGAATTTTCATTGTTCAACTTTGGTGCTCTAGGTCCATCAATTTGGGAAGTGCTCGAGGTTTCATCAATGTTAATGCCATAACTAAGTGCAGGAAGTAACTCTCCTTCATTGGACTTCAAGTTAGATGCCTCAATCCAGATTTTCCTACAAGCATAATGGTCCACATGGAGGGATGAGTTCGTCTGTCTGGTGTGGCTGGTATCTAAATTGAAGTGGAATGGAGGTTCACTCCGGTGGTGGCAGTAAATAGTTAGGCTCCTGTTGAAAATCATAACCCTGAAGCTTTGTTTGAGACCTGGCTAGAGGACAAGAATGATGAGCTGGCAGGGAGAGATGGGGAAGTAGGAGTGGGTCCTGCATAAAGCTGTCCCATATTCGAAATTTTGAAATACGTCTTGTGGTTAGGCCTTGAATCAGGTTTGCATTGATGGGCGCTTCAAATTTGTTGTTTGGGCCGTTTACACGTAGTTTTACCATAGAGGGTTAGCATGGTATAGTCAAGGTTGAGCAGAGGATGGGACACAGACCAACAAAGTGGGTGCTACCAGATTGCATGAATGGGGGGGATCTCTCTTATGGGCATAGTGATGGTCCTGCTCAATCTTAAACGAACTTGGTGGGTGGGTTTACTAGGGCTATGTTTGGACTTTGGACTTAATTGATTCAGCTAATCAGGGCCTATCTTCCCTCAACCTTCAGCACAGTCCTTTCTGATCCCTTTTTTTCTGTACATTTGGAAGACAATTTGAAGAAGGGGAAATCTCTAATTGTGTGAAGGTGGTTTCTAGTGAAGCCGTTGAGAAGAACTATGGGAGGAAAAGTTCAGCCAGCAAGAAGTGCACTAGTAAAGCCCTTAGAGAACTTAAGAATTTAATCTGGATCATAAATGATGGTGGTGAAGGGCAGTGGAAGGGAACTGGTGGTATGGGGAAGCAGAGCTGGAGGGGTTTAATCTGTAATTGATGATGATTATCAGAATTATTTCGTGGATTGTTAGAGGCTTGTGCTCAGTGGATCGTAGGCAACCGGTGAAGGTGGCATTTGAGAGACGGAGACTGAGCATTTTCATTTTGCAAGAATCTATGCTTCAGTTGGTGGACAGATGCTTGGTTTTGGAGTGTGGGAATTGTAGATCATGTTGAATGGAGTGCTATTCTGGTAGAGGGTCATGCAGGTGGTTTAGGAGGATTGAAGGTAGACATTCTATTTCAATCAGGTTCAAGAAAGTAGTTGATGGTAGTAAGTGGTTCCTTTTCGGGTTGTATGCTCCTACAGACTATAGTTAAGCAAGATTTATGGGAGGAGCTAAAAGGGGTTGGAAACAGCTGGAGTGATCCCTGGTGCGTGAGAATGACTTCAATGAGATTAGATTTTTTTGATGCATGGTCTAACGGGAGTAGGAGATCTCAGGGTATGAGATAGTTTGCAGGGTCTGTTCAGAATCACAAGTTGGTGGACTTACCTTTGTTCTTTGCTTGATCATTTATGTGGGCTAATAATCAAGGCAGCATGGTTCTTTCTTCGCTGGACGGATTTCTCTCTCTCTTGATTGGGAAATATCTCTGATGGAATGAGGCAGATTTCTTGTCTGAGACTCTTATCCAATCATATCCCCATCCTATTAGAAGGAGGTCAGAAAAGGGTTAAGCATTATGCTTCAAGTTTGAGAATGTGGTTGGAGGAGAGATGTTCATAGGTTAGGTGAAGAGTGATGGGAGAGCTTCTATGTTAAGGGTTATCGAAGCTTTATTTTTGGTAAAAAGCTGTAACTTTTGAAGGAAGTATGAAGTCATGGAACTAGGAGCATATTGGAAAAGTAGAAGTAAGGAAGATTGAAACTTCAGGGAATATACAGGAGCTGGGTGCATAGTGTTTAAACTCGGAATTCGGCTCGGGATTTATCCCGAGTTGGATCGCCGATACAACTCGGAATCGGCCGAGACGGACCGGCAGCAATTAATAAAAAAAAAAAAAAAAAAAAACCTTGGATCGTTCCGATCCCGAGATGGATCGCCGATCCAAGGGATTTGGGGTTTTTCTCGGATCGGAACCAACTCGGGGATCGCCCCCTTCCGATCCCTTACACCATGGCTGGGTGAACTAGAAGAAAGAAGGATTTGGATGGTTTGAGCCTTTGATCAGATAGAGCTTGAAAGAGGAATTCAGGAAGTTGGCTACGTTGGGGGAGATTAGATGGAGGCAGAAATTACAGGTTTAAGAGTATTCAGTTTTTTCACAAGACGGTGAATATTCGTAGTCATGAATTAATTGATACATCTCACTGATGTTATGTAATTGCTGGTATTACTTTTTTGGGAGTACTTCATTCCTTATCTTAGGGTCAAGCTTTACATACTCCCTTGGTTTCTGTAAATCAGGATGACAGATCTTTGTGCCTCCTCCTCCAATCTCAAAAGATATGAATGACGACTTGGTGAATACTATCATTAGTGATCAGCAACAACAACGAACACTTGAAGTTCAAACTTAAAGTCAAGAGACCTTGAGTGCCCTCACTGATACTCAGCTTGCCATCCAACCACCCCCTTTGATTGAGGATCCTTCCTTTGATCTTCTGATTACTCTATGTAATGGTACGCCACATGTTCATGTATTATGTATCCTCTTGCTAACTTTGTTTTCTTTGATTACCTCTCAACCCATTTATTGTCAATTTGCCAAATCTTTGTATTCAGTGTCTTCATAAGTCATATCAGCAGGTATTGTAATATCTTGAATGGAAGCATGCTATGGATGAAGAAATGGCTTCCCTACACCATAACGATGCATGGGAACTGACTAATCTTCCTCTCGAAAAATAAGCAGTGGAGTGTCACTGTGTATATACCATTAAGTACCATCCAGTTGGGACTATTGAATGTTCTAACGTAAGATTTATTGCTAAAGGCTACACTCAAACATTTGATGTAGACTACATCAAAACATATTCAGCTGTGCCCCAATTAAATGCTGTATTTCAATAGTTAATCAAAAAATTGGCAGAATGTCTTTTTATGTGGAGATTTAAAGGAGGTGTATATGGAGCAACCTTCTAGGTGTGTTGCTCATTGGGAGTCTGAAAAGGTCTGTCGTTTGAGAAAAGCTATTTATGGACTGAAACAATCATTAAGAGCCTGGTTTGATAAGTTCAATGAAGTGGATGACTTTCGGCGGGCATATTTTGACCATTTTGCATTTATCCACCAGGTAACTAAGGGGTTAATTATTTTGATGGTATATGTAGATGATGCCATTGTCACAGGAAATGCTAGTGGAGAGCAAACACTTTCAGATTAAGGATCTTGTGCATCTCAGGTATTTTTTTGGTGTATAGTTTACCCGATCCAAGTATGATGTTAATCAATCACATCATAAGCATTTGGTTGATCAACTTGAAGAAACTGGCATGTTGGTGCAAGCATTGCTATTACACTCACTGATCCTAATATCAAGTTAGAAGCTGAATAAGGTTAGTTAGATGATGATCCAAGAAGATATCGATGGTTGGTTGGGAAGCTTATTTATCTTAGTGTGATATATGACCCAAGATTGCCTTTGCTGTCTGATTTGTTAGTCAGTTTATAGTTTATACATGAACTCAGACAGCCAAGTTGGGAAGAAGTGTACAGAATATTTGAGATATCTTAAAACTTAAAGTAATCCTGGGAAGGGTCTTAAGTACAGACCATCGTCTGGTCTTGATGTTATGGATTCCTTGATGTTGGCTGGGCTTGAAATCATGATTATAGAAGATCAATGTCAAGCTATTACACTTTTGTTGGTGATGACTTAATTACATGGAGAAGTAAGAAATAAAATGTCATGGCTTGTGCAAGTGTACAGGTTGAATGTACAGCTATATCTCAGACAGCGTGTGAGATGATGTGGGTAATATCACTTCTACAAGAAATGTGGGTGAAGTTGTATGTTACTTCATCAGAAACATGGTATTTAATGAGCATATTGCTGTCTCTTATGTGAAATCCAAAGAGCAGCTGAAAGATATCTTTACGAAGGACTTGAATAAGAGTCCATTTTGGTTTATAAGTTGCAAGCTAAGTATGTATAATATCTATCCTTCAACTTGAGGGGGAGTGTTGAAGTTATAAGCATCTATTAAGAAGGGTGTTTCTGTAATTAATCAATTATTCACCAAAAGTTGTCTTGAAGCCACTCATGTTTACGATCAGATTTATCTGGACAGTCTTTCTGTAATATATTTTAGCTTGGCTTAGGATGAACATCAATGAGTCACAAACACACTCTTGCTTATGTATTAGGTCATTAGGGAAGAACCCTACTTCAAGAAGATCATGAATCAACCATTAGGTTGTTGCACAGCACATGCAAGAAACGAAAGGATGAATAAATAAATAAAATAAAATTCTGAACAATTATTCCTCTAGGAATTTCATTCAACAGCATCAACAAAATGCCTATCCCAACTAGTTGGGATCGGCAACATAGATCCCCTTCCTCCATCCCAATCTATCAAAAACCATATCTTCAGTTAGATTATGAATATCCAAATCTTTTTTGATTGACCCTCTACGGTTTTCATTATGAAGATAAAATAAAAATAAGACTGATAGAGAAGGAAAATTAGATCAGATTATTGTCAAAAGGATTTGTGCTTTGATACCATGTCACAGTTATTCCTCTAGGATTTTCATTCAACAACATCAACAAAATGCCTATCCCAACTAGTTGGGATCGGAAACACAGATCCCCTTCCTCCATCCCAATCTATCAAAACCATATCTTTAGTCAGATTATGAGTATCCAAATCTTTTTTGATTGACCCTCTACGGTTCTCATTATGAAGATAAAATAAAAATAAGAGTGATAGAGAAGGAAAATTAGATCAGATTATCGTTGAAAGGATTTGTGCTTTGATACCATGTCACATATGTAATAAGAGAGGAAAGAAGAAGAAGAAATAGATGAGGAGAAGAAATTGCCAAAAATAAATAAATAATTTGTGATCTATGATCTTTTTGTGGTCTCTACTGCTTTTATAATGATTATAAAAATTACAGAAACTCCACAGCTATATATGTTACTAATGAAACTCCCATCATATCTATGTTATTATAAAATGACCACTAACAGGCACCCTTCGTCCATTCCTGGTATGCTTCCAAGGGTTTTCACAGTTTTGAGCTGTATCAGTAGTTACCGGTGCTGGAATGACCAACTTTTGAAAGTCAGATGCTGGACTTTCCACATTCCACCATTATTCCTTTTCGTGCATCTCAAATTCTGGAAGTGTTTTTATCTCTATACCATATTAGATACTGACTTCCTAGGATAGAACACCTGTGGGGTGGAAGGACAGCACATGCCAAATATACCTACTGAGGATTTATACCATTGTAAGTTTGACTGTTTGTTGTACCACATCTTGATAGAAAACATCCCAAAAGTTTTGGATGATGATTCTTATCATTCTGAAGGTGGATTATCTTTGGAGAATTGCGTGTTTTTAGCAGGGTTTTAAATACCGGAACCGGTCGCCGGACCGGTTCTGTCCGGTTCCGGTCCGGATCGCCGGTACGGACCGGTACAGAAAACAAAAAAAAAAATTTAAAAAATTTTAAAATTTCAGATCGCGCCGGGCCGGTCACCGGACTGGTGGGATCGGCGGACCGGTCTCCAGACCGGCGGAACTGGTCGCCGGACTGCCGGCCGGCGGTATCAGTCACCGGATCGGAGGGACCGGTCGCCGGATCGCCGGTCCATAACCCGGCGATACAAAAGCTTGTATCGCGGGTTGGAACCGGACCGGCCGGTCCGGACCGGTATCGGCCGATCCTTGAAACCATGGTTTTTAGTGACTGTCCGAACGAATGGTTGAGATCATTAAGTTGGTTGCATTCTTCCAGCTGCTGCTGCATTGATTTTATGGCCTTTATATAACTGTGAAGCAGACAGTTTCAGTTTCAGACATATTGATATGATAGACACGCTGATCTTAATAAATCTGAAACCTTAGATGCCTATACATTTTAATCCACACTTGTGAGATGGATTATTAGGATATTTTTTTTTCATTAATTGTGAATAAGACGGTGCTGTAGTTTATTTGTTTGTGGGCAAACAATATTTCTTTTTTTTTTCCTCTTTCGCCCCTTGCATTAAAAGAAGATATTAACAAAAAAATTGATTCAACCTCAGACCCATTTGAATGTAGCGGACAACAGCAGGACTCCCCATAGGGTGCCCATCTTCAAGAGGCTCGAATGAAAGGCCCAAGGCTACATGCACGGGCCTATCAAACAAAGTCCCTACAAATGCAGACTCCGGAATGCCAAGCCTACTTTCCTTGATAAAAGCCCACAAAAGCTTGAATGCCCATCCAAGGAAAGTCCCACGAATGAAAACTTGGTCTTTTCTTTAATGATAGTTAGGTTCCGAGGTGGGCGACACGAAATCAGAGTGTAAATTGCTTTACCCTGATTTCGGCGACATGGGGGAAAAAATTTCAAATTTTTTTCAATATTTCCCCCATGTCTCACGACATGGGGGAAATTTTTCATTTTTTTTTAAAATTAAAAAAAAATGTTTAAGACATTTATTTTTGCATTTTGTTTTGATGTATTATGATGTATTTAGACACTACTTAGGATTTTAAAATTTGGGGGGAAAACCCATAAAAAAACCCTCAGATTTTTCCATCATTTCCCCCATATTTCCCTTTTCCCCCTCATAGATATGGCACTTGATCTAGTTTTATATATCTTTTAATTGACTTACATTCACTTTTAGACATTTGTTTTTGCATTTCCCCCATATCTTTTTTACAGCTTACAGACCCGACAACGTGTAAGTTAACCCCCCTCTCAAGTAATGATTTTTAATGTGTAGGCATTATTTTTAAATTTTTTTTTTTTTGCATTTTTTGATGTATTTGGATGCATTTAATTAGACATGTTTAATGTTTGGGACAAAAATCCATGGTTTCCCCACATTTCCCCAACATTTCTCCTTTTACACCATGTCGCCAATGCTATTTGGCGACATGCCAGGCAGCATCGACATGGCGAACTTTGGGTCTCAGTTCAGTAGAGGATGATGAGTGGATAGGGGTGGAAGACATGGCCAGGTTGTTTCAATTAGAAGTCTCGGGTAACAATGGTGAGTATATGTCTATCCCAATGGCAGTGAATAGATTCAGGAGAATAAAGGAGGGTCGAGGTCTAGGTCGTTCTCTTAGGGCAGAAACTTTGGAGTGTTTCTTCGCTACCAGTGGAGGAAGAGTAGGGAGTCTTAACATCCCTAGATGGAGATTGTAAGCTGGAATATTAGGGGACTTGGGGGCACATCCAAGAAAAGAGCGATGAAAGATTTCTGCCTTTGAACCAAACTTGACATCCTTGTCCTTCAAGAGACAAAAAGAGAATCAATTGACTCTAAGCTTATTAAGAGGATATGGTGGGGCTGGAACTCTAATTTACTTTGTTCAATCCAGGATGACTTAGTCCAAGATTATTCAATCCATGGATCACAAAGAAAATGAAAAATAAAAGAAAAGAAGTGAAAGAAAAATTACATTAATGGCAAAGCATGAAATTCATAATATGTTGAAGAATTTAGCAAGAGGAGTATATTGAATCCCGACAAGCTGCTTTTGAACCATGCTTGTTTCCATTGCATTGTCAGAATTTCATAAATCAGAATTTGAAGAAGAAGATAATTCTTTGAAAAATTTAGAATACCCTTTTGAAGGTTTTTCTGATGAGTTAATTAAAGTTAAAAATGGAGAAATTGTGGATTTTGATTCACTCCTAATTTTTTATGAGCACCTAGAAGATGAGGTTGAATCATCTAAAGGGATTTCTATTAAAAATCAAGGTGGGTCCATAACTCACATATTCTAGGATCTTGATCACTAACGAAGCACTATTGATCAGGTTGATGATCTAGTACTTGATGCCTTGATGGTTAAAGAGCTACAACACTATGATTTTGTTAGGGCCAATCAAATTGCTTCAATTTCCTCCAAACCTATAATTCATTTTTTTCCCCATTTAAAGGTTGAATGGACAACAGTTCTATTAAAGAGATGCTTTATGAAAATGAAGACATGCAAATATTCAAAGTACTTGATCCCATGGGATGGATGACTACAATATCCTTATAAAACGCGAGGTTAAGTTTTCTCCATACCAAGGGAGAATGATGGGGAGCATGGTATTATGATGACCTTGAGATGCATGGAATCCAAAGAAGAATTGCCAAACCCTGTTTAGGTTATTTTTAAGAGAGTTTAGTTTTGCTAGGAGTATATTTTATATTTTAAATTAGGAAATTTCTTTTATAGTTGATTTATTTTGGGGTTGCTTTATTTGAGTTGTATTAGGTCTTTTAAGTTGTTTTTGGGATAGAATTTGACTCCTATTGGGTTACTGTATGCTGAGTTCTACTTCTAGAATGTTTTTACTTTGGTTTAGGATTTTAGGAATCTATATAAAGGGTCTAAGGGTTTCACACGAATTTACAATGAATTATTGAGAATCTTCACAATTGCTTGAAGCGTTAAAAGGTTCTTCTTCGTCTTTCTTGGATGGTGCTGATTCCAATCTTTCTTGCTAGTGCTGATTCCATCAAGGTGTACATGTGCTATTCCGTACATTTGTATCCTCTTTCTTTTCTTTTCTACTTATCTTCCTTTTTATTTTATCAAGTAATCCATGACACCAAATGCGAGGTTGTTCGATTAGAACCATCCCGTATCAGGTGTGGAAAAGAGAATAGGAATAATTAACAGTTTTGAGCTTGATTTAAAGGTTAGAAACCATTTGATAAAACAACTTAATGTAACTGGTGTCTTGAAGCAAAACTTTGATGCAACACTCTGACAAGGAATAAAAAGGGGAAAATGGTGTTGCTTCGGAAGCCTGAGGGACCAGTCATTTTAGATTCCAATAAGCTTTAATGTATTCTTCAATCAATAGCATTACAGGATAATTGTAAAAGCTCTTCCCAATCAATGATAACAATT
>JAUPMG010154290.1:0-10951 GCA_031762675.1 Pachysandra terminalis
CCCCCCCCCCCCCCCCCCCCCCCCCCCCCCCCCCCCCCCCCCCCCCCCCCATCAGTGAATTAGTGCTATGGAAGTTTTTAGGATGTATTTTATTTTTAAGTGGAGAATAAATTCTAATTCAGTTTAGAGGATCTTTAATTTCTAACTATAGAGCTTCTGATTGGGAGTTTTTTTATGCAAGAGATAGAGAGTTTAGCGATAACTTGCATGTTCCCAAAATCAGAGAAATGAGGTAGGGAATTAAAAAGATTTAGAACTCCTTGAGTATTAAAAAAAAAGATGGTATTTCAATGAAAGAATATTGTTGATTTTGGAACTAGGTAGGATCCACCCACCTTAAAAATTTTCTTTTGAATTTTAAACAAAAATTTAATTAAAGTTTTGATTGGTTAGAAAATATTGATTATTTTTCATAACTCAAAATTCTCATAATTAAGGACTAGATGAGGGAAAGGCCTTAACCGCCCCAATGTGATTCTTATAGGTTAATAAGACGGGTTTCCAAATCTGTCCAAGTTTGAAATTGATTCCAAGACACCATGTTCCGACAAAGGAAGACCTAGTTAATACTATGAAGGACTTGATTTCAGCTGGTTATGACCTTAATGAGATTGTGAATGCACTGAATAAGCTGTACAATCCGCCATTGGAAATTCCGGTTGTGAGGAAACAAGTAGTAATAGGGTCGAATTCTAAGGCGGTGAAGGTTGGAGGTGGTGTCTTTGAGAAGGTTGAATTAAAAACCACCTGTTTTGTCGATGGGTTGTATTGCCGGGAGTCCATTGCGGATGAACACAAAAGGTTTCAGTTCGAAGGCTTCTTGCATGCTATGGAGCCAATGATGAAGATAGTCGAAAACAAGGGTTGACTCCTATAATGGCAGTGGTTTAAGGGTGTAGAGATATCCTGGTTGAGTGTGATGGTGACTGAAGCCCACAAGAGGGGCAATAGAAGGGGGTTATTGGGTCTCGGAGGGAGGAAGACATGGTGGTGGTGGAAAGCCGAATCAACAATAGGGGCTCTTTTCTGAAAGTATCTCAGATTGTCAAGTCAAGGAAAGGTAGCGTGGTGCTCTTCCTCATGCTTGGAGCATGAATGGGTGGGATTACATCCGTCAAATGTCCCCAAAGGTGTGCAGATCACCGGCGGATGACCAGGGGGTGGGTGATGAAGGGCATGGATTTTTCTAAATAATGGGGGAGGGGGGCTGGGGTTGGGGATGCAAGTGCTTCACAAGGTCGTATTATCAGCTATGGGGAGTTGCCGGCAGCTGCATTCTATTGTTGGTCACCTGTGTGGTATCATGGAGTCGGAAAGCTACTCGTTGGGGGAATAATGGCTGCAGGTGTGGGGCATCCTGGAGCATTTGTTATTATCCAAGACATTTTCTCTTATCGGGGGTTTATGTTAGGGTTTCCGGTCGGCGCGATGTCGTAGGGGTTTAAGGGTAGTCAAGATCCAATGGGACTCTATGTTGGGGAGTGTCTGATTGCAAGGATTCCAAGGGAGATTAGATAGTGGGACAATGATGTGTGGTTCGAAGTGGGGATTGAGGTGATGGAAGCTCGGAGATGCATTTGCGGTTCGAATGTGGCTGGAGTTTTCGTGTGGGAAGAAGTTGACGTGATTCGGAGGACACGTGGGTGTCTAACAGGGGGGGTGGATCTTCACCAACCATCAAAGTCCAGGTGGCTGAGGTAGGATAAAAGATGGGACGAGCTCGTCAGGCGGTGGGGCCGAGTATAGAGGCCAGCCGCCACATTTTGAATTCACAAGTGCCTCTGTCCCCCGTTGTGGATGGACAACGTTCGTCACATGCGGTAGTGGGCCATGGGACCATACATCTCTTCATGCAACCGTAGGGGTGCAATTTGGTTCAGTTTGACCCAAAACCGGCTGACCTGAAGTGACCTTGGTTCGGTTTGGGTTTCTGATCATTTCGCTTTAGAAAAGCCAAAGTTAGTCCAAAAACGAACTGTATAGCCATGATTTTGGGACCTTGACATAGCCAGGATTGAGAGGAGACTAGCGACATGGAACCAGAACTGTCTCTAGGGGGTAAGATTACTTTGATTTGACCACCTATGTCTAACTTTCCTGTCTACTTCATGTCTTTATTTGATCTGTGGTGGGGTGACACCTTAGTGTTCAGTAATGACTGAAGTCCTTTCTTGGTCCCCAGTTTTTGGCCTCATCTGGAATTTACCTTTCAGAAGGCTCTTGCATCCTACAGATGTTGTGGAGTTTGCCACTCTTTTTGAATACCTTCGTAATGTGTTCATCCTCCTTGGGGCTCCGGATCCCAAGAGAGTTTTCTCCTGTTTCTCCTTATTTCATCAGGTCAGATTGGAAAGAGCTCTTCCCCCGACACCTTTTTTGTCTCGCTCTCTATGGAGATTAGTACTTCCTCCTAGGATCAAAGCATTTGTGTGGACTTCTCTACTCTCTCGAAAAAATACGGCTGATATGCTTCAGAGGAGGAGGTTCATTGCTATTTTGCCTTGTTGGTGCCCACTATATAGATGTGATGGGAAGTCAGTGGATCACATTTTTTGCATTGTAGTTTTGTATCCAGGATTTGGCAGTCTTTCAAAAGGTCGGTAGATGTTTGTTGGGATGCCTTAGGGTGTGTGTGATTTGTTACAACAGTGGAGGTTGCCAGAATTAGGGTAGAGGGGGCAGATATTGTACAGGTTGCTTTTCCATGCAGTTTTTGGCATGTTTGGAAGGAGCGTAACAGACGGATTTTTGGAGGGAGTTCACTCGAGTATGAGTGATGTGGCTGATTCGATCTGAGTCTTAGTTGCTTTCTGGGCAAAGGGCCATAGCCTATTCAAGGATTTATCCGTATCTGATATTATTAGAGGTTGGTCGACTGTGATACCATCATCTTACACTTCTCAGAGTCCGATAGTAGAATGGGGACCACCTCCCCAAGGTTTTTTTGAAGCTCAATTTTGACGGGTGTTCTCTTGGGAACCCTGGGCCCTCTGGGGAAGGGTTGTCTTCAGGGACATGGGGGCAGATTGTACTGGCCTTTTGCAGTCCTATAGGTGAGGGGGACATGCTTAGAGCAGAGTTATTGGCAGTTCTACGTGGATTACAAGAGTTATGGTGGGATATTTCCACCATGTCCTTCAGTCAACTAATAGTACTGCAAATTCTTTGGCTAGAAGAGGCGCTAGGAGTGTAGAGACCTTTGTTGGCATCCACCAATGGATTGGCTTATGAGATAGTCTTGTGGTTGTTTTTTGGATGCTCTTTGTTTTTTTGTTTTTGGGTTCCATAGAATCTCGATGTTCTATGTAGCATTTGTATTTCTCTCCCTCTTTTATGACATTGCTCATAATACTGGTTAACAAAAATTAAAAAAAAGTCTTATATATACATATGATATATTATATAAAAAATGTTATTATTATCTCCTACGGGTCAGATTTCCCTTATCACCATGAAACTTGACTACACGGATTCTGTATGATTGGTTTATTTATATATATGTGTGTGTGTGTATACACAGATATATATGTGTCTATATGTATATACATATGTGTGTGTATATATATATATACATATATATTTATATATATGCAATTTCTAAAAAATATTGTCTTAACCCGATCCAAATCAATCGGAAATTGCAATTTGGGTTAAGTTGGTTTCGGTTTATGTTTTCCATTTCTATTCAATTTGGTTTTCAGTTGGGAAGTTGGTTCCCAAGTTCGGTTTGGGTTTAGGCAACGGATCTCGGTTTGATTTTGGGTTAATGTCAACCCATATTGATGATGGGCCAATTTGCAAATTGAAATTAATCCAATGGTAAAATGCCACCTAGCAATATCAGGAATAATATAATACAGATTTGCATTCATTCGAGGATTCCCCTCATCAAGGAAGATTTCACTCGAATCCTTTCCCTTCGAGTGAGGGCCCACTTTGTGGGGTATCCCCTTGCTCATCCATTCGAAGGTCCCCTCTTCCGACATCCCCTTGCTCATCCATTCAAAGGCCCCTCTTTTAAGGGACTTCCCTTTGAGTTCCATCCTTTTGGATTCCACCTACTTTGATGAGGGCCTCGCTTCGCCGGACATCCCCATGTCACTTCGAGGACCCCATATTTAGGGACATCCCCTCGAGCACTTGGTGACGGTCCCGTTTCACTGGACATCCCTTTCTCACTTCGAGGACCCTATATTCAAGGACGTCTACTCGAGCACTCCATGAGGGCCCTGCTTCGCGGGACATCCCCTTGTCACTTCGAGGACCCCCTGTTCAGGGACATTCCCTCGAATGTTCGATTGAGGGGCCACCTCTGTTGGGACAACCCCTCATCACTTCGAGGACCCACCTGTGTTAGGATAGCTCCTCGAGTCCACTCGACTTAGAGCCCACCTGTTTGTGTTGGGATAGCCCCTCGTCACTTCGAGGACCCGCCTATGTTGGGATATCTTCTCGAGCCTATTATTTCGAAGGCCCAGTTTAATGGGACAACCCTTCAATCCCAATATACACATATTTACATCCTTAATGGATCACTTCTCAAATGAAGATATTTCAAAGAAGTATACACTTCAACATTGTCAATTACTTCAAAAGAATCAATTAAAGGCTAGGCACCTGGAGAGGGCCAATTCATCAATATTTTGAGTAATCAGTTCAATGTTTGAGGTATTCACTCCGAACATCAAGATAACTAATACGATGTGAACAATTCGATGTCGCGAATCATCATTATCCGAAGTAGCCAACTAGATGCTACAAGCTGTTATGTTTTAAGGGAGTAACTCCTTACATTAAGTCACCATATATATGTGTGTGTGTGTGTATCCACGTGATCAAATGTGTGAGTTATATCTCGAGGTTGTAAACTCGAGTTTTTTATTTATTAAGGGGGGAATTGTCACATCCCAAACCTAAAATACGCACGTAGGAGGCCCTAAAGATATACTAATGTAACTCTCTCCCCATCCATATGGGAGTGGCTATTCAGCATAGAACAAAATATTAATATTTCTTTGAAAGCATTATAAAACATAGCAGAAGTAAAACAATCAATCAATGTCTCATGTATTCAATCAAATTCTCAAAGTCTAAGGTTTTAAATAAAATAATAGTAAATAGGATCAAATCCAATTCAAAACACACTCTTAATAAACTAATGAAATATAATCATATTACATGTCTTAATAAATCAAAATCGAGCAAAAAAAAAAAAAAATCAAAATCTAATGTCTTTATCTAATAACCAATGTTTTCATCTCGTCTAGTCCATCTTTATCACTTATTTCCAAATCCTCCATCACTTTGTAAATCTGAAATGTTTGCTTAGAAAGCGTAAGCTACACCAGCTTGTAAGTACACAATGAGAATTGCCATTTAGGAATGGGATAGGGATAAATTCACTTTCCATAGTGTCCTTCATAATATAACATGATATGAGTAATGAATATGATGAATGAATGCAATGCAATGTAATGTTTATTTTAATGAAGACAATGCATCCTCATGCAACAGAAATCATTACCAAGTGTAATGTCCATGCACAATCAATATGAAATGCAAATGCATGCTTTTTGGTATTCGTATAGTGTATGTCCATTCCAGATCAATCTCGGTTTGTCAAGTGTCCCCGTGAATCACCCCTCTTAACTAAGCGACTGACAAGAGGTATTCTACGTACGTAACATCGTTTTAGGGGCTCACAACCCATCGGGCACAATCCCCGAACCTATATTTTTTATCACAGGACGAATCCAGGGGACCAGCACAGAACCTCCCCATGGATCATGACCAGCATACGATCTACTAACAGTTTAACAGTCAAGGATGCCGTCCATCCTGACAGGTCAATGGTCTTTAGGATAGCTGATCCCTTAACCCTAGTCATACAAGACTAACTACACATCAGTCCAATCCGGATTTCTAAAGTCTCACTGATAGTTCCTCATGAGATCACAATTCCTTACATATTATATTCATCAATTCCTCACAAAGGAATCACAACGTCAAGTCAACATACCCATTGGATTCAAATAGAATCACAATGTTCATAATCTACGCAACTCTTTATGAGTCAACCAATGCATGCATCATTAATGTAAAATCTATACAAGCAACTATATGAATGCAATGTATAAGAAATATCATCATAATCACAATATAAACATGCTACCAATGAGACTAAAACACAACCTTCGTACATAAATCAACGTAAACTACCAATGAGACTAAAACACAACCTTTGGTTATTCATCCAAAACTATACATACACAATTCAATTCACCTTCATATTGTATATCCTATCTATCTAATACACATATGTACTTATCATAAAATATCAAAGCAATTGGACCACTTTTACTTTTCTCAGTTTACCGACAGCTTTTCGGCAAACTAACCCGAAAAGCTAAAATGCCCCCACAGAGATTTCGGCAGGGTGTTGGTTTACCGAGGTAACTTCGGCAGACCAACCCGAGACGGTGAAATCTCAAAAAAAAATTTCAGTGGAGCTTTTGTCATGTTGACCGGTGTGCTGAGCTCTACCCAGAATTCTCGATAGACACTTCAGCAAAACGACATGTGTGCCGAAGGTTCGATAAATTCCAAAATTCAGGTAGTTTACAATTCAGGTAGTTTACACCTAAATCTCACACAACACATATATAATCACATAGAACGTATTCGGATTATTCTGTACAAAACCCTATCAAATCTCTCTACTTAATATCACTAATCAACTTACCATCATGCAAACATACCAAAATCTTCACTTAGAACATACTAAACCTTATGATCTATCTAAGAACATAATCCATACATATAGATAATTCATATTGTGTTGTATCTTGTCTTTTTTAGTTTTGGTTTGGTGCTTCTCTTGAGCGCTGGCCTACTTTTTTCATTTTCCTGTACTCTTGGCTTTTGTTTTTATATATATCACTGATGGTTATTCATCAAAAAAAAACATTCACACACAGAATATGACATATGTACCCATACCATATCAGAAATAAGAGTTCCATTGAATACTTACAGTATGTTATAGGGTTCGTAGAGTAGAATAATACTCTCTTCATTGTTAATGGCTAAATCGTTCTGCAAAACCTTATTCCAATCTTCAAAACTCTTCTTCTTCTCCCTTGTACGGCTTCTCTCTCTTCACAATTTCGAAAATCACAATATGGATCGATTAGGTTTGATTCTTAGGTTTTACTAAGCTTATCTTGATTCTACACCCTTGGATAGAGTCTTATTCTAAGACTTGATCCTGGCCACACACTCTCATTTACTTAGGTTATGATTCAATGTGTTGCACATGACATCCCACAATGCACTACAATCACAAACAAGTGAAAGTCAAAACATTAAGTTTCTACTTAAAATTCAATTAACTCCCTAAACTCTTGGTTAATTACAATTTTTACCCTACAATTTACAAGATCTTACTGGAGTACACAAAGACCTTCATGAATGGTGGGCCAGAGAGAAAGTTCCATCAGTCTTACGTATGTAATGTCACATTAAGGGACTATTCACCACAGAGATTGCGTGTACGCTTAAATTGTTTATGCCAAGTGTTTTTCACATCGACCCCACGTGTTACTCAGGTAATGGTACATAAACTTTCCATGTCATCCAAGAAGTGACGGCTAAGTCTTGTGTCATTCAAAGAGTGGCACACACTCTTGCATGTCTCGCGCGTTGTTCGAGCAATGACACGTGGGGCTTGCATGTTGTATGTGGAACTCGAGTGATGACACTTGTCACTCAAACATTGATAAATCTGAGGGAATCTCGCTATAAAAGCCCAGACTTCCTTTGGAAGAGGGATCTTTCTCTTGCATTTTGAGTTTCCTAGATTTCTGAGGACAACTTCCAAAGCTTCTTTGTGGTATTCTCTCTGAACATTCTTGATTGTTCTCTGAATTTTCCTCCTTTATTTTACTACTTTCAACCTTGTGAAAGGGAAACCTTGCATTGGAACGGCCAATCCTTGATTTAGGCCAGTGCAAGTCAGGCTTTCAAACCTTCCGGTATTCAGGTTGGTAAGTATTGACATCTTTGTAGTCAGCTTCTCACTATAATTAATATCAGCCATTAACTGCTTATCACCTTGATTATTTACCGATTTTTGGGCATCACCAATACCAAACTGAACCGAGTTGTATTCTTAGTTGACACCATACCTTTTTGGGTCATGTTGAATCCTAATTTTGAAATCTGAAGATCATTTTGAGGTGTTTGAAGGGTTTGGGCCCAAGGTTAATCTGAACAAAAAAGCTCAGTGAGTAATAAGAGATCCTTGTATTTTCATAAATAAGATAAAAGAAAGTTCATCAAGATTTCTTATGAGAAGGGGGACAGAGGGAAAAAGGCTGATTGGTTAGCTTGAAGAAAATTTTAGGATATAGGGGATGAAGACTTAAGCATTGAGAAGAGCGATAAGGAACACTACCTTCCTTGGCAAGTGGCTCTAGAGATTTAGCTCAGAAATTGATAGCTTGTAGTTCTCAACCATCAGAAGTAAATATGTCCGGCACCAAAATGTCCGAGACATTAACTAAAGTCAATTGCATCAGTCCTCGGAGAACATCTGTAACTACAGATTTATCCTTATATCTCCACAATTGGTTTCTTCTAGGTAATGAATCCATAATCATGTTTTGGAATGATCTTTGGTGAGGAGATTCTCTTCTTAGTTCAAATTTTCTCACCTTTTCAACTGAGTTCAAAATGAAATTGACAAAGTAGCTGACGTTTTATAGCTGTTCCTAATGGTCTATCCTGGAACTTGTCGTTTCCCTGATAGCCTAAACTCCCTGCTCTTGATGAGTTTGTTTCTCTTTCGAGTTGGGCGATATAAGGATATGTACCGCAAATTCAATTTTATCTAAATATCTATTTAAGATAATTGATAGTTCAACTGTTTTGTCCAATTTTGCCTTGGTATAACCCTGATGTACACTGTTGGTGTACAGGTGGAATTGTGTAGCACTTCTTTTGAGCATTAATATACTTATTTACTTGTTGATGAAAAGAATTGATAGTTCAATTTTTTTTTGATTGGTAACATTTTGAAATTTGTGATCCCTCCTTAATATGGTTTTCTGCTCAAGGAATTCGATACTAATGTCGTTTTCTAATAAGAAAGTGTCTTCCCAAGTTTGTATGATGTACGTGCATGAGAGGAGTCAAGTTCTCCTTTTCATTTTTTTCCTTGTGTTTTAACGAATAATGAACATATTATTAGAATAAAAGGAATATGTGAAACATACAAAGAGCATTAGTAAGGTTAATAAAATAATTTACCAAAATACAGAAGAGAGGAGGATACAAGGAATTAAAATGCTCCATCGCATTGTAAGCTATTTCGTATGATACTCTTTTTGAGGATATTGGATATTAGCTGGGTGATGCCCTTAGAAATTGAAGGCCTTCTTCTTGTTTTTCTTCTCTGCTTATTTACTGGAGGCAGACTTCTGTTGGTTGTCTTGTGGTCAAGTGAACCTTTTTTTCTCTTTGTTTTTTGGTTGGTTGTGTGTGTGCATGTGCAAGGTGTTGAGGGTGCGTGTGGTTAGGTGGGGGTGGGTAGATGGGTGTGGGGGGTTGGGTGGCTGGGTGAGTCTTTTGAGACTGGATTTTCAACTGCTCGTACGGTCATCAAAGGAAGATTATTTTGTTCTCACATTAGGTTAAGACCTCTAAGGAATTCAGGGCATGTTAGTTTCAGACATATTCCGAGTCTCAAAATTGGTGGTTTATTCTTCACTACTTAGAATTAATGTTTGACTATCATGGAGGGCGTACTCAGTGGGCATGATTACATGCTCAATTTTGGAGGAGTGCTTTCCTGGTGACCTGGTCTGTCACGGCTGTGTGGTGTTGGAGGGTTTTTAGGAGCCATAGTGGGGTTATCATTCGTAATTAGTTGGGCCAGATCAGTGATGGGGATGCGAATCAGGCAATATCTCTCCTTTCAGATTAGAGAGGTTCAGAGGCTTTAATTTGCTGAGATTTGTGGATGGTAAGATCTCTTGCGTCTTAAATACACATCTCATATATTAAGGAGCCAAGATATGCTAATAGTTAGATGGATAGTCTGGTGAGAAGGGGAGCGCACAAAAAGTCTAGTTTTTGGGATGACTCCTTGTTTTCTGGCTTTCATTATTATTGTTTGATAACGAACAACATGTGGCCAATCCAGGCTATCCACCTGACAAGGGACCCTCTGAGTAGGCCACATGAACAACATTTCAACCCTATTAATATGTACAAGGGTCTTTGAGAAGAAGTATGTTAGATTTTGGGGAGCCCTTTTTGCCAGGTGGCAATTGTTTTTAGGGCTGAAAGGTAGTGGTGGGGTTGACAGGATGTACGCGTAGAGACAAGTGGGGTTGTCCAATAAGCTGCCACGTGAAATTCGAATCTCGTTAGGTTTCTACATCAGGAGACTTTCACCAGACAACATGGCCTCAGGTAGTACTCCCAACCTTAAATGGTAAAGGACGAGATAATAGGAATATGGTTATAAAAATTATAATTAGCAGAATTATGGACACCTTGAACTTAACAGGTTTAATTTGTAAAGGTGCCAGCTTTGATCAATTCATTTGACTTGGATATTCTACTTCTTTTTCTTGTTACTAATTTTTTGTTATATACACTGCAGTAAATTTTAATTGTCACAAGAAAAGCAGTAGTATTGGTTACAGATCCTTTTCATGTTTTTAGAGTTCAGTGTGTTTTCCCCTTCTGGTAGGTAGAGTCAAGGACGTATTATTATTATTATTATTATTATTATTATTTTGTTTCTTTTTCCTCAATTAACTAATTTATGACTTGTGGTTTGAAGTTTGTTGCCTTGATTTTCTTTATTTGGTAACAGAATTTCCTTCTAGATATTCTGTCTTGTGATGCTTGAATAAATATATTTAGTCCTTGGTACACTGAA
>JAUPMG010154331.1:0-10951 GCA_031762675.1 Pachysandra terminalis
AATGCTCCCTGCATCAGATTGGCGAAAGAAAACTGAATGATCCTTGGACGCTCTTTGAAGCCCAAACTTCAACACCACCTCTGTGAATCTTCCAAATCACGCCCGAGGTGATTGCTTTAAACCATATAGGGACTTTTTTATCCTACACACTGGATTAGACTCCACCTGAGCAACAAAACTAAGCTGCTGCTCCAAATAAACTTCTTCCTGCAAATCACTATTAAGAAACGCATTCTTAACATCTAGCTGATGTAAGGCCAACCGACGCTACAAGAGATATAATAAGCCGGACCGAGGCCAGCTTCGCAACTGGGGAAAAAGTGTTTGTATAGTCAATACCATAAGCATACCCCTTCGCAACTAATTGAGCTTTAATACGAGCAATAGACCCATCCAAGTTCATCTTGACCACATACACCCATTTACATCTAATAGATTCCTTACCAGGAGGCAAAGCCACTAAATCTCATGTCTGATTCGTCTCAAGAGCTGTCATCTCATCTAACATGGCCGCTTGCCAACCGGGAGAAGACAAGGCCTCAGTTAAAGACCTAGGGGCCAAGACAGCATCCAATGTAGAAATCAATGCCTGTAGGGTCGAAGATATGCCTGCATATGAAACTGTGGCTGAAATAGGATATCTGGCACAGTCACGACGACCCTTTCGAAGAGAAACAGGCACATCAAGATCAGCCGGTGGATCAGGCAACGAGGAGTCCGATACAATAGAGGACAGCTCAGAAGCAGCTACGGGAGAGGAACCAAAAATCCTGCGTGGCCCACGAACATAAGTTTGAACCAAAGGACTAATATGCGTGACAGGCATACATGGAGGAGCTCGGATGAGATCATACAAGAGAAACTCATTAAGATGAGACAGCTCTGACACACTAGACGACGACGAAGGAGAGGAGAAAGGAAAAGAATCACGAAACAAGACATCAGATGACACTAGATACCGTCCCAACTCAGGAGAATAATACCTTTGGGTACGAGAATAACCAAGGAAAATACACTTTAATGATTTAGGATCCAATTTGGTTACTTGGGGTCTAATATCCCGACAATAACACGTACATCCAAACACCCTAACGGGAAGAATGTAAGGGCCGACTTGGATGCAGAACACGATGAGGGATCTCTCCTTGAAGAACAGATGAAGGCATCCGATTGATCAAGTATGTTGCTGTAAGAACAACATCACCCCAGAACACTTTGGGCACATGCATATGGAATATAAGGGCTCGTGCTACTTCCATAAGGTGGCGATTCTTACGTTCAGCCACACCATTCTGTTGGAGGGTATCTAGACATGATGACTGATGAATAATCCCCTGAGTGGTCATGAAAGAGACAAGAGGACCAGAAAAATACTCACGAATATTATCACTACGTAGTACACGAATTGGGCCAGAAAACTGAGTGCGTATTTCAGCATAAAAGGCACAACAAATAAATAATAATTCCGAACGCGGCTTCATTAAATAAATCCAAGTGACTCTAGAATAGTCATCCACAAAGGTTACAAAATAACGTTAACCAGTTTTTGACAGGACAGGACATGAACCCCAAATATTGGAATTGACCAACTCAAATGGAGTTCATGCTTCGTTTATTTGGACTTGATACATATGACCTGCGATGATGATTTGCAAACTGACACGACTCACAAAATAATTCTGGTAACAATATCAGGGACGGACATAGACGCTTCAAACTCGGAAGTGCAGGATGGCTAAGTTGACAGTGAAGTTCCAAAGGGGTGGGAGACAAGTTGGAACATGCTACAGAATTTGGTCTCTCTTCCAGCATGTAGAGACCTCCTGAAGTGTGGCACCCCCTACCAATCGTTCGTCTCGTTGAAAGATCCTGAAATACACAATGATCAATGTAAAAAGTAGCCAGACAGTCAAACTCTTTCGTAAGAGCACTCACAAACAATAGATTAAAAGGCAAATTAAATAGATATAGAACAGAGGATAATCGTATAGTGGGTGTAGGAACAGCAGTGCCAATCCCTTTGACAACCACAAAAGACTTATCCGCCACTTTGACGTCGGGATGAAACGTCGTGGAAGAATATGTGCATAAAATACCTATGGACCCTGTCATATGATCCGAAGCTCCAAAGTCAATCACCCAAGTCCTGCGAGATGCAGATATGTATGCAAAGGAGGACGATCCAGTTTGAGCCACAGTCGCAGACGTGAAAGACTGATTGTCCAGTCCGAGAATACTCCTCGGCTATGAGATGGATATTGCCGTCATCGAGAAGCGCCGACTCCCCTGTAGAAGTGTCCTGGACAGATCCGAAAACGATATGAGCAGACCGAGAAGTAGGAGGCTTGCCATGCAATTTCCAACATTTGTCAGGCGTGTGACCAACTCCACCACAATGAAAGCATATAATCCTCTCATCGGGTACACTACCCCCACGCCCTCCATGTCTTCCCCCTCTACCACCACGTCCTCCTGACGGGACTTGACCGGCCAAGGCGGCGTGATCACGCGTCTCTATAGTACTAGGGGCAGTGGACGAAACAAAGCACCCGAGAACAAACCTCAATCAGTGAAGACTCACGACTAGCAAGAATCTGGAATCTAGCGGGGTCAAACTCTGATCTCAACCCACTCAGAAAAGCCATGACCACTAGCTGTTCTCGCTGCTGTCTCATCTGGTTCACATCCGAAGTCAACGGCATCAACACATTCAGCTCTTCATATACCTTCTTAAAGGCAGCAAAATACTCACTAACCGGGGAATCACCCTGCTTCGGTCAAAAGAAAGAAAGAGATACATCATAAAGACGATTCAGATCGTCTTTACCCGAATACAGTACCATAAGGTATTCCCACAGTTCCTTAACTGTATCGCAATGGGTCACCAAGACAGGCACTTTGTGATCCATAGAATTGATCAACTAATTATACAATCTAGTATCATCCCATAACTAGATTTTAGCACCCGCCGGATCGGTTTTTGGATCGGGAGAGCTCCCCGTAAGATGCTCCTCCCTATCCATGCCACAAATAGCAAACAAAATAACCTTGCGCCAATGCTGAAAATTGTACCCATCTAAGCGTTGATCGGTGAGACGCATAGATGACGACAATTTCATAAATAATCGGTTTAGGTTCCGCCGAATTTTATTCGGAGGCACTCATGATGATCTCACAATGCAAATAAAAACAGCAACAGAAAAATCTCACCAAAAAGAAGATAGGGGGAATTCGCATCCCTCCACTGGCCAATCGTGATCAACAGCCACCCTTCTGGTAGGCAGAAAAATTCTCCGCAATAATAAATCTAATCACACCTTCAAACGTAGAGTTCAATGAAGAAAATCAACCAAGTTCACCCAATAAATCACAAACGACTCTAAAAGGGTCTCCGCATTAACTTAAAGTGCCCAAAAGACACTAATGGAGGTAGCGATTGCGCTACCTCACATGAGTAGAAGAATCGAGAGGTAGCGAGATCACTATCTCACGATTCGCACGAGGGTGGTGATCAGCAGAAAGAAAGAGACGAAGAAAGAAGAAGGAAGAAAGAGGAAGAACGAAGAAGAAAGGAAGAGGGTCGAGAGGTTGAAGCCGGCAAGAGAGGAAAGGTCAGCGGCGGCGTGACGAGAAAGGAAAAAAAATATTAGGTTTTTTTTTTTTAATTTTTCTTTGGATTGCTCTGATACCATGTTGTAGCACCAAAACGTAATCATCTCAATTAGAGAGCACTTATATATTAACTAGAGTTGGGGCAAACTATAAATAAGAAAATAAATAAACCAAAGAGAGATGGGTTTATGTGCCGTTAGGCCCACTCGCCAGTTCTAACAGGAACAATCAACTTACCTCTTCACCAAATGCATCCAAGTAAGGAGATGGCCAAGGTGCCTGGCGTGCAGATC
This sequence comes from Pachysandra terminalis, assembly GCA_031762675.1. Classification (NCBI taxonomy): domain Eukaryota; kingdom Viridiplantae; phylum Streptophyta; class Magnoliopsida; order Buxales; family Buxaceae; genus Pachysandra; species Pachysandra terminalis. Next base: position 3,906 of record JAUPMG010154331.1, read on the forward strand.
TTTGCAACAATATTGAGGTTTTCTGAGAGAGAAAAGAAAATTAAGGTTAATTAGTCATTTTAGCAAATGAACAATGGTTATTTAGGAAAACAATATGTGAAATAAACGAGAAATACACCAAGGTCTCAGAATCTACATAAAGCACACCTTAATTAACAAAAATATTCCAGTACCAGCACCACAAGCCATTGCATGAGTTTGGCATCTACTTTCCCTATAAATATGGTAGTAACAATTGTCAGTTTATATTTATATGAAGTATGCAAACTAACAAAACAAGATAAAAAGAAAATAGGGGAAAAAAAACAGAAGAATTTTGTTCAAAACTTTCACCAATTGTGGGTATGTGATGTGCCCAAAAGAAAAAAAAATGACTGCAGAAAATAAAGAAAAGAAATAACAAACCACAGCAACAGGATTTATGTGGTTCACCCAAAGGAAGGCCACATCCATAATAGGCAAAGACAATCAAAATAACTTTCCCCACATTGGAGATTAAAGGTACAAAAGTTTCTCCAAACCAACACCAAAGATGAAAACCACAAAAGAACATTGAATGAAAGAATAGGCCCGAAAAGTGCGCCAAAAACACTCTTAAAAGGTCTCACAACCCAAAGAATATATCCTTAACAAGAGCCCAATACCAAGAGGCATCTATCCCAACACTCTTCCTGAGAACCACATTCTAATCCCAATAGCAAACCCTTCTCCACAAAGCAACTGGACACACCCATAGGTCTCTTAACCATGAAAACATCTTTGTAAGGAGAAAACCATATGTCCCCACCAGGGAGAACTCTTCCCAGGACAGGCCCTCTCTCACCAAAACCCTAGATTTAATAACCCTTATATAGAATCCCCAAAAATCATAACCCAACCATTCCTAAACCAACAAGGAAAATTACACACCTTTTCCCTAAATAAGAAACTCAAAAGATACAATTTTGGACCCACAAAGAACTTAAGACAAAACCGAACATAAGATAGTGTTGGAACCTGCAGTAAGGCTTCCAGCTTGGAGAGCATAATCTTCCACATAGCAAGCATAATGCTGGATCATCCGGAACAGCTTTGCAATTAGGACATTGTTGTTTTATATACCTAAAAAAATATGTTAATTGAATGATTTATAACTTTTACAGAAGGTGAAAAAGAAAGCACATACAACAGATGATTCATATCTGCAGAGAAAGATTCAGAAAAGAACCTCTGCAAGAGATCCTGGTAAACATGTGGCAGGTGCATCAACTTAAATGGAACTGCTGGAGTACAGTGCAAAATGCATTCAAAATTACGAACTTCAAAATCATTGCAGAAATGATTGCACCATTTCAAAGCTAAAGCATACAACAGTTTATCCTCGAGGACAACATCCAGTAAGGGAATCTTAAACATGTTCTCTAGTTCTTGAACTTCTTTAAGCTCCCCGGAAATATCATTGTTGTTGCCCAACATTTCATTGCTTGCTATAGAAGATCCATCCAACTCGAGAGATTTATCAGAGAATGGCATTGATGTGGAAGACTTCAGCAATTTCCACAGCAATGCACACCTTCGCAAGTAAGGAAGACTCAATCTACGAATTATATCTTTGATATGGAAAGATGATTCAATATAGTTGGAAACAAAGTACTGTTGAGCAACTCCAGATTTTCCCATAATCTTGCAGACGTCGCTTATCAAGCAATCACCAACTCCTAACTTGGTGATACAAAGTTGATCTTTTCCACAATATGTAATAATTGTCTGTAATGAAACATGCCAGGATAATAAGATCAGATTAGCAGGAAGAAAATAGGTGCAACGTTTTTGTCCTACTTAGCCAAAAATTATTTATTATAACACACCTGAATTACACAAACAACGTAGAAGAGGTGCACAAGAGGTAAAAAGGATTCTATGGATGGTAGAGATGGGTATGGAAGACAAAACAGAACCCACATCAATGATGAGAAAGGATCATGAGCAAGGACAGGATCAGCAGCTTGTTTCCAAAACTGAATGTCAGGATGTAGTACCCCTTTGTCAACATGCTTCAGAATTGATGATATGTTACCTGCAAAGCACACCATCAAAAGGGCGGGAATAAAAATCAAATGATGCAAAACAAATTAGTTTGGAGAAATATGCATAAACTAAGAACTAGCAGAACTTCATCAGTATAAACCTTGGCATAATAGATCAGTGAGTCAATAAAAAGGAAAAACGCAGTTCACACGTAACCCCCCTTTTTTATAGTCATGCTAACTGATTTCTGTGTACGTATATTAGACATGTCAAGCTGTATATGAATCTCCTAGTTACATCCATGATATATTCCCACCCTCTATCTCACTTCACTCTCACAAAGATTATTCCTTGTGCCAGCTGATAAATCTCTTTTGTGTAATCATTACGAGACCTATTTCCTTGCCGAAGGCTTTGCAAGAGCTGATATATGGTCTGTGTATAAAAGGTAGAAAAGTTTCTCTCAGTTTCTTCATCTTTCCCTATTCAGTAATTTTTTATTTTCCTCTTCTTTGTCGCATCAAATTGAGTTGATCCCACCATCCAGAAGTTCAGCCCCTCAACCTTAACACTACCAACTTCACCTTCTTATTTTTATGAATATCTTTGAAGTCAAAAATTCTCTCAACAGCAGCCAAGCAATCAATAAATTCCTCCACTTGCAATCCTCAATTCTAGAATTTCAATCTCGAAACTCCCATCCCATCCACCATTTTTTCGTTCATATAGCTCTCTTAATGAGATAAAATCATCAAACGGGTTCTCAAACACCTATTCCTCAATCTCATAATCGCCATCATCATGAGTTAAGAGTTTCTAATTTCACAATGCACTTGGATAGTGCTTCAGTCCAACCTGCATTCTTAACTCTGTTTATTCATCTCCTTGCTGTTGATCAGAAACTGGGGTTTCTACATTTGCCGTCCCATGACCTCTTCCACTTCATGGAGGCATTGTAAGGTCACAATAAATTCAAAACACAAAAACCTTGGCTTTGATACCAATTATTGCAGCTAGTGTGTAGAAGAAGTAGAAAACATCAAGAAGGAAAACCAGAGAAGCTTGATTTCAGGGCAAAAATTAGCCAAGAAATCCCCACATGTATAATCCCAAAGCTAGGGAAGAACTTGTGATAATTTTCATAAAACTTTAAGCAGAAACTGAATGCCCAAAGGCTACAATCTCCTTAAATATGATGCTACCCAAAACCCTTGTAACTACTCAATCTCAGTCCTCAGCTTAATTCTAATCACAACCATTGATTATAGCTTAAGTAAATATTAAGTAAGCAAATAAAATGACCCCTACTACTTAAATATCTACTAAAATATTTTAAAGGAACACAAAGCACATGAGGAAAAGATCCAAAATAATTCAAAACATTATTTATACTACTGTTCACTGACAACCTTCTTGGGATTTTTAGGCTTCACTTTGAGGTCCTTTAGGACTTCACTTTGAGCTCCAACTTATCCATGTATTGAAGGAATATTTGGGTTACATCAATAATGCAAATGTGCAATGAGAATATGAGGTTTGCACATTAGATGAGCAAAATATTTGTTAGAATTAAAATGTTGATTGTTCACCATAACTCCACACTTCCTGGATTACCTGTTCCAGTGGAATCTTCATCAACAGAAACAGCAAGACAAATTGACTCTGAAAAAAGTTGAAAGCCTCTAAACCTCAGAAGGACATGAAGAAAATTCTTATTCCGTGTGCTTTGGAAAACTTTGAGAAACAATGACAATATGAATCCAGTAGAAGATTTTAGTTCCTTATATAAAGCTTCAAGACCAGAGGTTGGACCTCCCGTGCACATGTAAGACCGCCCACCACGGGCAGCAATTTCTGTTGATATAAGGGAGTACTTAAGGGTATTCCACAGAATCATTGAGTGGCTGACCCTCCCAGATGCGGAAAAACTATCATTTCTGTCAGGAAAATACATTTTACAGAGTAACTGGCACGTAGGTTCTAGATTCGGTATCATTCTTTCATTCCTCTGCAATGATAAGGCGTCAAGGATTCCACCATCCACAACCATGTTAGCAGTACTTTGAAGAAGAAATAAGGCTTGTCGAAGGCGAAGGAAATTAAGGTTTGATATTGATGTGGCTGAAGAGCCTTCAGTTGGTATTGAACTGAGGTCAGATAGCATCATCTGCTTCATAGCCTTAATAGATGTACCAGGGACCGCAGGTAATGCTGAATTTGCAAGTCGGCGGCATACAGGACACAGGAACTCTCCCTGATGAAAATGAGTAAATGAATATAAGGAAACAAACAATTTCTATTTACCTCAGAAAATAAAAGACTAAAATCGAAACATGTACCTGATTTGGATCCACAATTTGGACACCTTCAAAAATAATTCTCCGCTTATATCTGTGTAAACGATAAAAGAATAAATAAAGCATCCTTGCCCTCCGAAAGTAAAATGTACTATGATAATATGAAATTTCACAAACCAAATCTTACCACTTGACTTCTCTTACTGTTGTTGCAAGTCTAATACCTGTCGAGATGTATACAAGATCCTTCAAGACTATAGGTTCGAAGTATAACATCTGCAACTAGCTGGTATATGTCTATATTGTTCCACATACTAATTATTGTTCAGGGGGGCATTTATATTTTTATCAGAGTTATTGGTTTCCTGGTCATTGTATTTCTTAGTAAGGATAGTTTTTCTACACATAAATGTATGCACATATAGAAATAAAGAATTCATGCTAGAGAAGAGACACCATCTTTTCCTTGCTACTCTCTTTCTACTCCTCCTTTCTCATATTTACTATACTTACACCCACAATTCCTACTGATACCAAAGCAAAATCATCATCCAAAGAGTTTGCTGCAAGAAGCACAACACCTCATTGACATCAGCATCTGTGGTGCTGATGCAAGCATCCAAACCACTGACATCACCCATAGGTCAAGAAAGACGGGTTCTGGTTCGTCTCCTTCCTTTAAACTTCTGGCTATTTCTCTGTAATTTTATCAGATCATTAACCATTTTTACAAGCCACTCTTGTGTTTTCAAGGAAAAAATGGATTGTTAATGGCTGTTTGATAGAAAAGTGTCGCTTATCGGGTGTCTAATAGTCTCTTCTTGGAACATTTTTTTGACAGAGAATGATCCTAGAAATGTGTGTGTGTGTGTGTGTTTTCCATTGAATAAATGTGATGACCTGGAAAATTTCAAAAATATGAATAGGGGCATTTTGCCCGAGGGCAAGTTTAGATTTGTAAATATGTAGAGAGTGTGTGATGATGCATGTGTGACCCTTAAATGTACATGTTTGGAATTGTGAACCCATATGAGTTGATCAGAACTAATAAACTGAGCTGAACATTGGACCAACCAACCGGGTGGTTCAGACCAAAATGAGACTCAACCATTATAACCCAACCTAAGAAAACCTACAAATAAGCCCTTTGTCTTGAAAACCCTAATAATGTTGCTGGAGAATGAGGAAGCTAAGCTAGAACAAGAGACCAAGGTGGAAGAGCAAGAGATCAAGAGGGATGAACCCGAGCACAAGGAAATCGCGGCTCCGTCGGCTTACAAGTGAGTGAATTCTTCAATTCCATGGGTAGTTAGGCAAAAACCCAAATTCCGGCACTAGTACAATCTTCTATGACATCTTAATATGGTAATATGAGTTTGGTTTAGATTATAAGAGGATACAGGTGTGAATCTAGTGTTTCATAAGTTAGGGCATGGATAAATTAGGGATTTTGGCTCCCAATGTTTGAATCGTTGTTCAATGTATTAATAGTAAGTTTATTCATCATTAATTAATGAAATGTTATCATTAAGAACCATATTGCATGACCTCAAGATGAACCAAGTAGGAAAACTTAGAAAATAAAGTGGTGAGTTCGTGAGAAAAATTCTGGGTTTGCATCCGTCAGTGACCCGTCGGCACACCTATGGGGGCCACCGACAGGGAGTGTTTGTGTTACACAGAGGTCCGTCGGTGGATCCTTCGGCACACCGTCGGGGGCCATCGACAATGTAGTATTTTAGTTTGCACAGAGGTCCGTCGATGGACCCATCGGCACACCGTCGAGTCCACTGACAGGGGCACATTTGAGTGTGCACAGTGGCCGTCGGTGGACCCATCGGTACACCGATGAGTCCACCGACGGGTTGATTTTGAAAGATTTTGTGAGGCTTTGAGAGCTGGGGTGGACCACCTCCCCTTCCCAAGCCACCGATCATCCTTTGGGCTATTGTTTGACCTACACAAACTGTGTATGTTTGTGAGAGAGAAGTGAGGATCACATTGGTTTTGGATCCACTCGAGTGGGGCCAACTTATACCTTGTAGGTGGACCAGCACCCTGCCGTCCAGTCCACCGACCAGGTTAATTCTGGGATTTGAATTGCAGTCAGTTGGAGCAGATACCTAGGGTGGCCAGTATAGCTGTTTCAGGCCTAGACTTGGTCAACCAACCCTCAGTACACCAGTAGTTGACCTTGTAATCACAGTCCCCAGTGAGGAGGACCATTGACTCAGGATAGTAGGATACTAACACGTGAAGACCTGACCTTAGGTTATGAGTAAGATGTGAGGTCAGATAACCCATAATTGCCTAGAGAGAACCTCCCCAGTCAATCAACCAGATCTGATAGCGGATTCCATCATGGTATAGACTGACTTACATAAGTTTAGAATACTAGTAGAAGTTGCTGAATACTTGAATAACACGTGTAACATGTTCAGAAATGTAGACTTTGACCCATGCATTTGAAATGTATAACAATCAGAACTGCTTATGGAGGAGCTCATGATTAGTGAAATTGTTGTGTGAATTTATTATTGCGACTGGTAAAGCTGTAAGACGGTAGAATGATGTCTATGATAGCAAGATGTGTGAAACCTTGGCTTGATTAGATCGCTAGACATGAGAATGAATGCTTATGCTCTAATGCTGCATTAAATATATGATCATGGTGTTTAAACTCGGTATCGGATCGGGGATCGTCCCGGTCCGATACCGAGTTGGATCGGCGATCCAACTATG
>JAUPMG010154342.1:0-24600 GCA_031762675.1 Pachysandra terminalis
AAGAAGCCATTAAATATGTATTATAAACTGCAGGTTCTGCCTATTGACCATTAAAAGTAAAATGAGGAGTTCACCTACTCAATCAACTTTTCTCCCGTCATCTTCTTCTTCCTCTTCTCTCTTCTATTCCTCTATTCTGTTTTATTCTCCATAATCTCTATTGCAGGTTTTGTATAAAATGCATAAAATATAAATTAAATACAACGTTTACAGAATCCTAGCAATATTTTATATCCACCAACCAAAGCTGCTACTGCATCTATTGAATCAGATCGTTAGTAAGCACTGTGAATTTTTTTCCCTCTATATATCATTAGGAACGCAGTGAGAACTGAAAACAGCACGAGCACATGATGGGAAGTGCTCCATAGGCAACTAGCAAAGCAAAAAAAAAACACATTATAGAGTTGAACTAATGCATGCATGAATGGATATGCATAAACAAATTTCAAAACGTTCCCCTAATCTAGAAGCCATTTTCTTTGGACTTGCAGGTCATTTGCTTTTGAATGTTAAGCTTCCCTGCATGTTAAATATCAAAAAATGAAAGAATATACACAGCATGATGTTTATTGGGCTAATTAAAGCAGCTTAAAAGTAAGAAGGAAACAGTTTGAAGGAAAATCAAAGATGTTTGAAAATCACAAGCTATACGGCCTTTGTCAAACTGCAAAGTCAAAATATACATCCCTGAGCAAGAATCTCCATAGATGCATGGCTTACAAACATATAAGAATTGAAGGACTGGTGACAATAAGACAACTCACGATTCAAGGCCTTGTGAGCATCCTCAGAATGATCGAGTAGCACGTGTGGTGCTTTCAGAGGCTGCAATGCCGAAGGTCTAAAGTTGAATCCATCTGATTTTCTATGAGCCTACAAATTTGTAAATCCAGTCACAGAAGAATAGAACAAACTGTACTCCTATTTTGGTCGGTAAAAGGAAAAAGTAACTATGTGTTTATTCATAAAATAAAAGAAAAAACCATGCATGTCAGAATACTAAATTTACATGTAAAAGGTCAAAAAGCAAATTTAGATATTAATGATGTATTATGTCCCAAAATATTGAATAAGACTTCAATAGGGTCAAATCTTACACAAGAGCTATGAGGTAAACTTGGAGGTGGAGGTGGCAAAGCCTGGTGCTTAGGGGTCAGTGAAGAAAGAGCAGCATTATCCTCCTTCAAGAAGCTGGACACCAAGGGATAAGTAAGATAATCACAACAAAGTCCCATGACAATAATGCTGACAAGCAGACAAGTCATTTCTGTGTAAAAAATCTCAATAATAACCAATAATATAAAAAGAAAAAAATTCAATTAATAGTAAATAAATATGGATGTATAACCAAAACAAAATGCCTAAATGATATAAGAGCTGTTTGGATTTACAAATATAGATATTGTTTGTCGATTTCGGAAGTTGCAGGTTTGGAAGTTCACAGCATTAAGATGACCTCTCTTTCCACGAGTTGAAGGTGGGCTCCGAAGAAGAAATAAAATCCCTTTCATTTTCTAAAACAACACCTCATAAGAGGTTATTTCAAATATCACGTGATTTTGAGGTTAAAATCATTACTTTGTAATCTCACGAATTTGAGAAATCATGCAAACAATGAATTTGGGTTTGAGAAATCCAAATCCCCACCCCCCCTCCAAATCTGCAAATCCTAAAGCACCCTAAAAATTGTTCTTAAGTAAAGTGCAACACCAACCAAATTAATTCTTCTCTCCGTTTCTTTTCTTTTTTCCTGATAGTTAACTGAGAAATCTTTCATTAGCAAAGGAGAAATGTAACAGGAGAAAATATCCCAAGCGTTAGCAGCATAATCAAAATTATATCACTATATCAAGATCCAATTATGCTCAACTCTATCTAATTTTTTGAAATCACTCCAAGCAAAAAACCCCTTCCTAATACATAATAATACCTAATCTTTTTTATGCAAAACACTTTGGTCAGTCAATAATAACCGATCCCAATGGATTGTGATGCTCACTAGATAATTGATTTAACCAATAACAACCTTACCTGCTATAACAAAATTGAGGTTCAAGAAGATTCGTAACAGATGCACGCAAATCTGAATTGGTAACTTTAGAGTCTAACTAAAATATTAAGAAAAGAAAGTTAGAACTATTTTTTTTTTATTTTGTCTCCACTCATCTGGGCACCTATAAGTGCAATCTTGGCATAAAGAACATGCACACAAACACATAAAAATTATAAAGTATTTCCTGCAAGATGAACAAGAGCTTATAACATAACAATCAAAGAGCTCACCCTATGGACATCATTGTTAGAAATATGATAAAATACTGAATATGTGGAGTACATTAACACATAGCCCTTCTACAACAAAAATACTATGCCTTATCCCAAAAGGTTGGGGTCAGAATCCTATCTATCATCCCCATCTGTCAAAAACCAAACCGACAATTACATAGCCCTTCTACATACATCAAACATAGTGCTTTCCTCATTACATCCATGTAGACTCCTCCAGTAGCCACATGCAAGTCAACAAACACTATGTGCAAACATTTTAACAACACTTAACAGTTGTGATATCAGAATTTTCGTTGTGATAACTTTGATATAAAAGGGGAAAAAAAGAAACAGAATAAAAGACTACTGCCCATGTTCTCACTCTTTGAAAGGGCACCAACAGTGAGAGATATATAGAATGCTAGAAGGGGTCAGATTATGTACAGTTTGCTCAGTCAGGCCATTTTACGAATCGTATTGGCGGCAAAATGACAGGAATTTTGTAGAGGTGTCAACGATTCACCAACAAGTCCCAAAACCAAACCTTATTAGGTGGAAAGGTTTGGGGTCTGGGGTTGTCACCCTTAATCCCACAAACGAACGCGCAAGTACCCAGTTTTCAACGAGTACTTGTCGGGTACCCGATGCTTACCACATAAATGTAATTGCAAAAGTGTTTACTTCTACTATATTAACATTATTTGATTGTCATGACAACGCTCATTCCAAAAACCTATATCTATATAAATTTAGACAGAATAATTGCACTTTTCATTCAGATTATATTAATTAATAAATGATTGAAGTATTGATTGTTGAAACATTAAGTAACAAATTATTTCAGTTATAAATTAATTTTTTATTCAGTTTCATGTTATCTTATTTATAAGGATAAAAAGAATACTTGATAAATCATTTAACAAACTAAGATACCCGATATCCGACGGGCATACCCGGATGAACCCAATTTCTAACAGGGCCATCTTTTATAGAATCAGAACTGAACCCGATTATGTATCAGGTATCAAACGTAGAACCGAACCTGTTAAACAGAGCCGGTTACATCAGATTTTGTGGGATATCGGGTACCCATTGACACCAGTAGACTTTTGAGAACAACTCTTTCAGCCTTCAATAGATTGAGGTAGGGAGGTGATGGTGGTTCTCCTTGGGCCTCGATTCTTGAGGACTTTAAAAATATTTTGGTTAAAGACAAGAAGTGAAATTGGAGACAAATGGCATTTGATCTTGGAGTCTTTACAGATATATTAGGGTCGCCTGCTTTTCTTTTTTTTATCGGTAAGCTTTTAATATATATATATATATATATATATATATAGATATATATATTAATTATACATCATTACAAAGTCTAACTATACATCACCTATACAGCTATACCCAAGTCCCAAATATACAGTCAATCTCAAAATCCCCTCAAGAAGCACATGTGGTCAATCCCAATACAGTCAAAATCTCCAAATTTGATGCCTAAGAATTCTAGCAATTTAGAGACCCTGTTTTGACGAACCAATGGGAAATATCTCAGTTTTCTCCAATGCATTGTTCAGCTATTCAATTAGTGGAAAGTTTGTATGAACTATTCAGGAGAAGAGCTTCTTGTTGTAGTTTTTTTTACTTTTTATTGCTTTTTTTCCCCGAGTGCTGCCTCTTTGAAGTTGTATTCTAGTTATAGAAACGTTCAAGCTGGACAGTCAAGTGTATTCTATTGTTCTTCTTGCTTTTTTTTCAATAAAATCCATCATTATTTATCTCAAAAGAAAAAAGTGTTAGAAGCAGTTCCAAGGATGAGGATAAGTTCCATGTGCTTGTTCATAAGCATAAAACTTAAAGAGCATCGGTGTGAACTAATATATATCAATTATTGTAGAATTAAGCTTATGATTCACACCGTAAAACAATGTGAAAGAGTGGAACAAAGGTTAAGAAGAACAACCCACGTGTCAAAAAATCAGTTTTGCATTACGCCAGAGAGGTCTACCATTGAGTTTTTCTTTTTACTTATACAAGTAGAGGAAAAGTTTAGAGAGAAGAGGGGAGACCTTTCACATAGCTTTTATTGATCTAGAGAAACCAATTAGATACATTAAGGTCATTAAAGATATATATGAGGGAGCACTAACGAGGTTGAGAGCAATGAGTAGAGACAAATGAGTTTCCAATAACGATAGATTTACATCAAGGATAGGCTATGAGTCCCTATCTTTTTTGCTTTAATTATGGATGAATTGAAAACTCATATTTAAGAGAAGGTGACGTGGTGTATGTCATTTGCAAATGATGTGGTTTTTATGGACCCAACTAGGGAGGGAGTTAATGCAAAACTAGAATTGTGAAGGATACCTTGAATTAAAAAGATTTTACGGTAATTTAAGTTAAGATTGAGCCTATGGAATGTAATTTTAGCACAAATGATAATAGAGGTGAAGCAATGGTAAGAACTGGCAGTCAAGAAGTTCCCAAAAGCAATTGATTCCGTCATCTTGGATTAATTATCAATAAAGAGGGAACATTAATAAGGATATTGCAAATAGAACTAATGCTGGATGGCATAATTGTAAAGGCGCTTCTAGAGTATTATGTGATCAACGTGTTCAACTCAAGCTAAAAGGAAAATTCCACAGGACAGCTATTAGGCCTGCTATGATGTATGGGTCAAATGTTAGGCAACAAAGAAACAAAATATGTATAGGATGAGCAATGCTAAGATGAGGATCTTGAAATGGATGTGCGGAAAGAGAAGGAATGAACATATCCGAGAGTGTCTATGTCTTGCCCAAATAGGGGATTAGATAAAGAAAGGTAGGTTAAGATGGTTTAGGCATGTACAGTGAAGACCCAGGGATATGGTTGTAAGGTGTGTGGGGTGGGGTTACATATTGAAGGATCTAAGAGGCGAGGGGAAAACCAAAAAGAACCTAGATGGAATGAATTTAAAGAATTTGATACACATAATCTAATCAAAGATATGGTTTTTGATAGATTGGGATGGGGGGATAGGATTCATGTTATCCACCCCAACTAATTGAGATAAGGCTGTTGCTTCTGTTGCTACCTAATGCCAGCAAAAGTGAACGACTACATCATTTTTCCAAATCACTTTTATAATTTGATACTAAAATTTATTTAAAAAAAAAAAAAAAAGACAAAAATTACACAGAATGCTAGTATTGTACGAACAAAACTTACAAAAGAAAATGGCCTGCCAATCTAACAAAACTATAGAAGATCAGGAACCTAGAATTCTTTATAAGCCAATAGCTATTGCAGTTAAAATCTCAGTGCATGACTACGAAAAACTTCAGCTCGATTCCTTTCCATCAAAGGTCTGGACTTTCTTTCCATTCACAACACCCAGCAAACAGCGAAAGGAATTAAGTTCAACACATGCTTCTCCTCCCCATGGAACGAATCTGCCAAACTACTAAGAACATCACAAAGAGTAGCGAGGATTAAAAACGAATCTCAATCCTCCTAAAGAATAACCACCAAATTCCTAGAGAGAGAGAGCAATGAATCAGTAGGTGATCAACTGACTTGGAAGCTTATAGCACAGAAGATATATGTTGGAAATCTTCCATCCTCAAGCTGTAAGATTGGTAACTGTGAGAATCCTATTAAGAACCACTCTTCACTAGAAATAAGAAAGCCACCTTTGATGGAGCGATAGACATCAAAATGAGCCTACTAAAGGGAAAAGTTAAACCCAGATTCAACTAACTTGCCAAAAAAACATATTGACATGAAAGGCTCCCTTTGTATTCAAGTCCCAACATCTCTAAACAGAATCACCATCCAACAAAGCAGCCAAATACATCTAAGGTAACATACTATCCAGAGAATAAAACTCCTAACCATTCCAGAAAGATGGTCTCCAATCAACAACATCTCCACTCCTTCCCAACTAATCAACCACCACAGCCTTCTGATCCCAAGCAATAGCAAAGCGATCTGTCAACATTGAACAAAAGAGAATGTAACCGCTCCATCCATCAAGCCAAAACCTGGACAATTGCTACATGACTACCTTAACGAGATTTGATGACCCAGTGGGAGTTTCCTGCCTTAGGGAAGAAAGGCCAGATCATGTGCAGAGTTGTTTATTTTGCCGTTCTTTGGGGGATTTGGTGGAAGAGAAATAGAAGGATTTTTGAAGGGAAAAGTAAGGGGGCTGAGGCTATGATCAATTCAATTTTGAGCATGGTTGCTTCTTGGCTGAACATTCTTCCAGAGTTCAGAGAGGTGGTGTGGACAGATTTCCTGAGATGTTGGGCTACCGTGGCCTGCCTCTAGACATTGGAGAGTTCTCCTTCGACTCCTTTGGTTCCCCGCCTTGGGGAATTTTTTGAGTCCTTTTTTGGGATCTGTTCCAAATGTTGTATTGGTTACCTTTTTGTTTCTGTATTTTTTTTTTCTTGCTGTAATCTCCTCTCTTTTTTTTCTAATATTATCTATTGCGTTTGATTAAAAAAAAAAAAAGAAAAAGAAAAACGAGATACTTTTAAGAAGCTCCTCATAAATCAAGGAATGGATTTCCATATTCCATAATCACACTTCCCTCACAATATTGCTATCCTGCCCCAAGTTTCCTGAACTCATACTTAGAAGCAATCTTAGTCCTCTATAAGCTGCCACACTCTTCTCCAAACCTCCTTTACCACTAATTCCAAGCAGAACCTTATTAAAGATTGTCAAATGTCTGATTTCCAATACTCCTTTATACTCATGACTGCACACTTCACAAGATGATACTTAAATTGATCCTACCCACACCAAAGAAGTTTTTCTGCAACTTCTCCAATCTGTTACATCATGAACATAGGAATAGGGAAAAGAGACAAGGAATAGGTAGGTGATTTTGACAAGGAGCTTTTAGTTAATGCCGGCTTCCCTCCTTTAGACAAGAAATCTCTCTTCCAAGAAGCTAATTTCCTCTCCATCCTCTCCATAACAGGATCCTATACTGAAATAGTGTTATGTGATTCACCCAACAGAAGTTCCAGATATGCCGGAAGAAGGGCACCTATCTTACAACCCAAATTGGTAAAAAAGTGCTCCAAATATCTCACGTTTGAGAGATTGATCTTTAAATTAGACACAGCCTCGAAGCATCTCAGTTTGCATCTTACGACATGGAGCTGGGAGTGCCTTGCATCATAAAAAAGAGGGTGTAATCCACAAACTACAACTGTGGTGGAGAGGGGCTCCACATACCAAAAACCCTCAATAAAGCCTTCATGCACTGCTTTAGCAATCATCTTACCTAAAGCTTCCAACTAGAGTAAAAAGAAACAGGAATAGCACGTCTCTTGATCTTAACCTTTTGGAGTGCTTAATGAAGCCAGCAAGTGAGCTGGTAACCAGAATAGAGAACATAGTTATCGAGATACACTTTTATATTCCAAATCCTCCACCTAATGCCAAACCCAGTCTTCATAACACGTACAGAAGAAAATTCCAATTGGCATGGTTATGAGCCTTCTCCATACAACCTTCCAAAAAATGCTATGCTCTGCACTCATTGGAATAGATACATTCATTACCTAGCAAGACCGCCATTTAAAACCCAATGCCTCTTCACAAAAGCACTATGAGTGGCGGAGATGATAGAATCCAAAGTCTTCAATTTGTTAGCCAACACCTTCGAAATGAGCTTGTACATACTGCCCACTAATCCAACAGGCTGAAACTCCTTTACCCTCATCACACCATTCTTCTTGGGTATAAGGGATGATTGTTGCATTTGCACATTTCTCAAATTATTGATCGTAGGGAAGTCCTTTACAATCTTCATCACATCCTCCTTGATAATTGATCACCACTTCTTGTAAAACGCCATAGTTAATCCATTCGGTCCATGAGCCTTATCCCCCTTCAATTTATTTAGGGATACAAAAATTTTCCTTCCAAGAACTGTTTCTTCATCCCATTCCCTTCTTGTGCCAAAATAGAACAAAATTCCAATTCATCAAGTAACCACTTATAAGAAGACTCCTTATACAAAATGATAGAACTCTCTGTTGCTTCCTTGATTTCCTCTTTATTATCTAACACCCACCATCCACCTCACGTGATGCAATAAATTTTCACTCTCCTTTTAGCGGTGAACAATTGAATTCTGTATACTTGTCTCCATAAAACGTAAGGCTTTTGAGTTTTGTTTTCAAATAATTTCTTCTTTTCTGTCTAGTTCCTTGTACTCTTCCATAAAACCATGCCTATAGAGAATGTCTTGGGCAGAAGGAGGCTCCTCCTCCTTTCTCTCATCTAACATCTCAATCTCCACAAGCAATTCCCAGAATTTCAGCAGAACAATACCAATGACCTCTTTATTCCATTATTTTGACTCAACCTTCAAAGCTTTACGTTTCTTGCAAGACATATGGTTGGCAGTACCTTCAAAGAAGAAACTGTCCCACCACTATTTATTTACTCCCCAAAAGAAAGAGTCCAATGACATACTCACAAATATGAATGTTGAAAGGGTTCTTACTCTGACCCTCACCCTCCAAAACAATTGGAACATGATCAGAAATGGATCTAGAAAGAGTTGTCTGATCGACTGTCCTGAAAAGCTCCTCCCAATTGAATGCAATACGAAATCCACTCCCAATTCTCAGGCAGTATTGGGAGGGGAGATGCTGTTAAGGCAAAGATTATCACTTTAATTACTGGTTTGAAGGAGGATAGGATGCTGGGGTTTGAGCAGGTGGAAGTAGAGGGGGACTCTGCTGTAAATATTTCTTGGTTCAACATCATCAGTGACATGCTCATGGCAATTCCTACATATTGTGAGACTTGTTAGACCCTTGGTGGCAAGGATGAACATTTCTTTCTCTCGTGTTGTTAGATCTGCTAATTATCTGGAAGGTAGATTAGCTAAGAGGGGAGCTCAGGGGAAGGGATGTTCATCTGCTAATTATTTGGCAGATAGATTAGATAAGAGGGGAGCTCAGGGGACATGATGTTCTCGGGAGCACTGGACCGCGAGTGAAGTGAGGGAGAGAGATTCGTTTGAGTGAGATTTTGTATTTGGTAGTATTATCGTGTGTTTGGTTGTAAACTTCCTTTTTCCTTTTTTTTTGTCGGTCTTTTGCTTTCTTTGTTGCCGATTCCCTTCTCGGGAATTAGCATCTTTGTACATTCTTTGTTAACCTTTTTTTTTATATAATCCTTTCCTGAATTGTTAAAAAAAATTAATGCAATTCCCAAAACTCCTTTAAAATAAGAAAGAGATTCTAAAGCTAATCATTTCAGATACTAGAGAGAAGGCTGTTTACTTTTGCATTAAAGTCTAAGCTAATAAAGTGTATAAAGACATTCTTTGTAATTTGTGCATTCTGCTATTTCCTAATACAAGTTGAGATGCTGGTGCTCATGGTCATGTCATGCCAAGAATTAGGATAGATATCAATTATGACTTTTTCAGCTCTTGAGAATCCAATATTGATTATAAAGAAATACTGTAGCTTTCCCTTGGCAGTAGGAGCCTTCAAGATGAACCAATCATCAAAGTTGAGGTCCAAGATCTACAAAGATGTATCACCAACTTTCAGTTCAAATGAAAATGTGGTACGATTGTTCTAAAACTGAGTTTCCATAAATTTAATCAAAGGAAAATGAAATTCGCAATACATGATAGCAACAAAGCTCCAAAGCCAGATGGTTTATCATGAATACTGGAATTATGTGAAAGATCAAAGATGATCTTACGACAAAGGAGTTTTGGGTGTTCTGATTAATGGGATTATAAGAACTAATTCCAAATTACAAGATTTATCTCTCATAAGTTTAATGAGTAATCTTGATAAGATCGTTGCAAAGACTTCATCGTTGAGGATACGTAAAAGGTTGAGATTTGTTACTTTTACGAATCAAAATGCTTTTGTGAAGGGTAAATAGATTTTAGATCGTATCCTTATAGCAAATGAAGTGAAGGATGAAAGGACGATGGGAAGGGAAGGTTTTATTTGTATGCTAGACATTGATGAAGCTTTATAGGGTATATTGGCATGTTTTGGATCATGTTTCGGATCTTGAAAACTTTGGAGAAAGATGGAGAAGTTGGATTATGAGGGGCATTAGCAATATGCACTATTTTGAGTGTATTGGTGGAGTATCAAAAGGATTTCTAAGGCTTCTAGGGGTATTGACACGGTGATCCCTTTTCTCCATTTTTGTTCACAATAGTGGGAGATGTTTTTAGCAATTTATGAAAAAAGCAGAGGCGACGGATCTAGTTAACAGTTAGGAGGTTGGAAGATAAAATGTTAGGTTATCTCATTTACAATTTGCAGATGAGACAATGCTGTTCCTAAAAGCTTCGAAAAGTGAACTACGCTATGTCAGAGCAATCACTGAATGTTTTGAGAAAAAATCAGGCCTTAATATAAATTTGGGAAAAAATAGTGTTAATGGAGTGAATGTGAGTCAAGAGAGAATTCAAAAATTGGAAAAACTTGGGTTGTAGGGTTACAGCTTGGCCCCTTAAATATTAAGTTGCCTTTGGAAGACAGTCCAAGAAGATTGGAACTTTGGGATCAGGTAGAGAAGTTGGGAAAGAGGCTAGCTTGATGAAAAATAAATTATGTCACTTTGGGAGGTAGGATCACATTGATTAGGTTGGTTTAGCGAACCTTCTGGTAAGTTTTATTTCAATTCTTGGAGTGCCAGGCAAGGTGGTTAAGAAGCTGGAAAAGATATACAGGGATGTTTGTGAAAGGAGAAGCTATAAAAAAATATTATTTACCTAAATTGAATCAGGTTTGTTAAACAAACGAAAAAAGAAGACTAGGCACTGGAAATCTGTTGAACAGAAAACCTTCCTTTCTTGGCAAGTGGTTATGGCTGCTTACAGAAGAAATGGACAGCTTATGGCTTTCCGTAATATGCAGCATGCTTGGGATTGATAAAAATGGATGATACATAAACAGAAAAGCTAAAGCACCCCTTCTAGCCTATGGAAATGAATTTTTGAAACTTTCCCATCCTTTTCCCCTCGTATTCGAGCTGACTTAGGGGATGGTAAGAGACTCAAATTCTGGAAGGATGTGTAGTGGGGCAGACTCCTTTTCAATTGATGTATTCGCGCCTATACTATGTGGTTCTTGGTAAAGATGCAGTTGTAGCTGATGTACTTTCCTTCTCCGATCAGGGCCTTTCTCGAAACCCTCCACTAAGAAGGAACTCACATCATTGATCAGATTTCTTTGTTGTTGGAAAATCTTAAAGGTGTCTTTATCAACTCTGAATGCCTTGATCACAAAATCTGGTCCTAAGATCCTAAAGAGACGTATTTATCTTGTACCTTGTTTACTTTTCTTTGTGATTCAATCGAGGATCACCACCTTTCTTCCTTTCCTTGCACCAAAGTTTGTACAGTATTAAGTCCCCCCCTAGAGTTAGAGCTTTTATTTGGACCTTGATTTTGAAAAGATTACTACCCAAGATATTCTTTCAAAGGCGGAGAAAATACATGCCTATTTCTCCACAACTGTGCATAATTGTTTATGCGGGAGGAGGAGACCATTAATCATCTGTTTCATTCATTGCGAGACTGCAAAGGTGATATGATCTTTCTTGATATTGTTGATGTTTCCTGGGTTTTACCTTTTGATATCGCAGACTTGGTCACAAAATCTGGTCCTAAGATCCTAAAGAGGTGTATTTATCTTGTACCTTGTTTACTTTTCTTTGTGATTCAATCGAGGATCACCATCTTTCCTCCTTTCCTTGCACCAAAGCTTGTACAGTATTGAGTCCCCCCTAGAGTTAGAGCTTTAATTTGGACCTTGATTTTGAAAAGATTACTACCCAAGATATTCTTTCAAAGGCGGAGAAAATACATGGCTATTTCTCCACAAGTGTGCGTAATTGTTTATGCAGGAAGAGGAGACCAGTAATCATCTGTTTCATTCATTGCAAGACTGCAAGGGTGATATGGTCTTTCTTGATATTGTTCATGTTTCCTGGGTTTTACCTTTTGATATCGCAGACTTGGTCACAAAATCTGGTCCTGAGATCCTAAAGAGATGTATTTATCTTGTACCTTGTTTACTTTTCTTTGTGATTCAATTGAGGATCATCATCTTTCTTCCCTTCCTTGCACCAAAGTTTGTACAGTATTGAGTCCCTCCCTAGAGTTAGAGCTTTCATTTGGACCTGGATTTTGAAAAGATTACTACCCAAGATATTATTTCAAAGGCGGAGAAAATACATGGCTATTTCTCCACAAGTGTGCGTAATTGCTTATGTGGGAGGAGGAGACCATTAATCATCTGTTTCATTCACTGCGAGACTGCAAGGGTGATATGGTCTTTCTTGATGTTGTTGATGTTTCCTGGGTTTTACCTTTTGATATCGCAGACTTGGTCAAATAATGGAGCTTCAAAGGCCTAGGCAGGAGGGGGAAGAATATGTACCAGTTGCTTTGCCATGCAACTCTGTGGGATATATGGAATGAGCTTAATAACAGATTTTTGAAGACAAGAAATCAAGCTTCAAAGAACTAGTGGACAAAATTATGTTCCTATTTGGTTTAAATTTTGAAAGAGTCCAAGGATGTGCCCATGAGAATTATCTTAAGATATTGTAGGATGGAGGCTTCCTCAAGTGCTCCATAGAATATGATTAACTGGACAGCTAAATAATCCAGCTTCGTGAAATTAAACTTTGATGGCTGATTTTTTGGTAACCAGGAAGGTTGGGCATGGGTGGGATTTTTAGTGATATGGATCCATTCTGCACATGTTTCCAAATCCAATTAGAGAATGCTTTGTTACAAGGGCAGAAGTCGACCCCTAATTGGTTAGTATCAAGGAAGGTAGACAACTAGAATTGAATATTCTGATTGTAGAGGGAGACATGCAGTTATTAATTGGGTTAAAGGAGGCACTATTGGTTCTTGGAGCTTAAAAAATAGCATTCAGTTGTCTATGGGTGGCAGCTTCAATGAATGTTTCTTTTCAATGAGTGAATAGTTTGGCTAATGAGCTGGCGGACTCTCTAGTGAAGAAAGGTGCAATTAAAGAAGTAATGATCTTGGGGAGGCTGCAAACCAGTAGGGCAGATTTACAAGTTGGTAGCTTGATATGTGGAAGTTTAATGTTTTGTTGCTTTTCTCCTTTTACCTATCTGCAGCCGAATTTTCTTCTGTTTCAGAAGAAAACTTTTCCGTTCAGCAAACTTAGGGATTTATCTCAATCCCTTGCTATGAACATCATTGTACTACAACGCTATGACCATAGTATTTAAACTCGGTTTTGCATCAGGTATCGTCCCGGTCCGATCCCGAGTTGGATCGGACGATCCGTGACGATCCAAACCGATCCACAAAATTAAGATTTTTTTGTTGGATCGGACGATCCAACTCGCCAATTCCGAGACGGATCATCCGAATCGCCCGAGTTGTATCGGGATCGGACCGAGTCAATGTATTCTTAGGTCTTTTGGGATCGGTTTCGGATCGGGGATCGTCCCAGTCCTTTACACTATGGCTATGACTGCACAACATGCATTTCCTACAAAACTATCTCAGATAATTGAAGATAATCACCAAAGTTGTTCACAAAAAAAAACAAAAATCATCAAAGCTGTAAATATTTTTGGACATAAATCCTATTTTTTTTATGTTATTAATTCTGGTACAGCCCTGCTTATCCACTCAAAAGAAAGTTAAAATATGGCATACATGCTATCTACCCTGTTATGTGGTCTATTAGACTGTTATTGGTCCATTACAGTGCTCAGCCATACAAATGGCAGTTCTGTAATTTCATGATTCAAGAACTTCATTTACAATATAAGAAGGAAATGCTGACACAATCAAGTGTGACTTCTCTCCTCTTCGTTCCTTTCTATTATCCTCCCTTCTCTTCTTATCTTCTCCTCTCTTCGTCTCTTATCTCTTCATGGTATCAGAGCTTTGAGTGTATTCTGCTGCACTAGAGAATTAGAATTTCCCTAAATCTACTTCAAAGAGCAAAACAAAACAACTTCTGGTCGCGCCTATCTGTTTTACTCCTTTTTTCTGTTTCGTGTGGTGGTTCTATCCACCAGATAATGGTATGAATGGTGAGTGGTTTAAGAACCATCTTTAGTTGAAAAAGAGACGGTGTTATGTTTCTGTTTTTGGATGGTTTTGGTGTGGTTTGAGACAAAAATCAGGATTGGGTTATTGGCTTGAAGGTTTTTGATGTTAGTTTCGACAAAGTAGTATCAGATTTACAAAATCTGCAATTAATTTTGATTTTGTAGAAGTAGTTGGTTGTTGCTTCTGCTTGTTGCTTTATTGAATTCAGCGGCTGTTTTTTGAATCTATAAGTTGGTTTCTTTTGTTCTACGTCAATTATCTTCCAAAATTTGGGGCTTACTATGGAAAATAAGGTGTTGGCTATTGAATCCGAGCCGTCTGGATTTTTTGTTCCTTACAAATCATTCTATAAAGTTGAATGGGAATAACAATGTTGCTTGGGCTAAATCTGTAGAGATAATTTTAACTGGTAGGGGAAAAAGAAGATATCTTACGGAAGAAAGGTCTGAACCAGATGCAAAGAACTATAAAGAATGGCTTTAAGAAGATGCACAAATCATGATGTGGTTGCGAATATTATGGATCCCAAAATTCATGTCTCGTTCACATCATGTGATACTTCTAAATAGATTTGGGAAAGTGCAAAGTTGCTGTTGTCTAGGTGTGCAAAGCTGCTGTTTTATTGGTCAAACAACATGACACGTATCTATGATTTGTCAAACGAGTCCCTTTTTTACAGGAGGGGAAGAAGAATATAACTGATTATTACTCAGCCCTAGTTAACATTTATGATGGGCTAGATATCTATCATCTCCTATCCACTTATATTAGTATCATAAAGAAACTGTGTGAGGATATGTGAATCGTGAAATTTCTTACCAGCCTTTGTCCAGTATATGGACCCGTTCGGTCTCAAATTCTTGAAAAGGAGGTGTATATGGAGAACCTCCACGTTCTGTTGCTCCAGGGAGGTATGGGAAGGTGTGTAAACTTAAATGAAACGGACTCCTTGAGCATGGTTTGGGAGGTTTAGTGATGCAGTTACAAGATCTGGGTTACATCAATGTGCACTGTGCAATTGATCACTCTGTCTTCAGTCGTACATCAGTTGCTATTGTTCTAGTTGTTTATGTTGATGATATTGTTATTACGAGTAATGGTAAAGGTATTAGGAGTTTGAAGAATTTCTTAAAGCCGTAGTTTCATACTAAGATCTTAGTAAGCTCAGGTATTTGTTGGGCATTGAGGTAGCCTCGTTGAGTTTTGGAATTTATCTTTCACAATATAAGTATGTTTTGGATCTTTTGGAAGAAAATGAATTGTTAGGTTCTAGACCTGTTAATACTCCTATGGATATGAACATCAAGCATGTGCAGATCTGGGAGGCCTACTTGAAGACCCAGGGAGGTACAGAAGACTCGTTGGTAAGCTTAATTATTGACATTTACTAGGTCAGATATATCTTTTGTTGTCAGTGTTGTGAGTCAGTTTATTGAATCTCCTCGGCATCCACAGGAGAGGTTGTTTGTCACATTGTGAGATATCTTAAGGGAGCACCGGGTTATGGTCTTGTATTTAAGAAACATGGTCATTTGAATGTTGGAGGTTTCTTAGACGTTGATTGGGCAAGAGCTCCTTCAAATAGGAGGTCAGCTACAGGGTATTGTACTATATTTGGTGGTAATCTGCTGTCTTCGAAAAGCAAGAAGCAGATAGTGGTAGCTAGATCAAGTGCAGATGTTGAATACTGGTTGGTGGCTCATACATCTAGTGAGTTGATTTGGTCGAAGCATTTACTGGCTGAAATTGCATTTAAGATCCATTTACCTATGAATTTATGATGTGATAATGAAGTTGATGTTCCTATTGCTATCAATCCAATATTTCATAAGAGAACAAAGCACATTGAAGTATATTGTCACTTTGTTTGAGAGAAGATTCAAAGTGGTGATAATGGTACCCCATCTGTGAGTTCTGAAAATCAACTTACTGATTTACCAAGTCGGTGGGCAGGTCAAGAATTAATCATTTGTAACAAGTCGGACCTATACAATGTATATGCTCCAACTTGAGGGGGTGTTAGAGTGTTATTGAACTATTAGAGCGATTGGCCCATAAAAAAGGTACTTCTGTAATTTCATGATTTAAAAACTTCATATACAATATAAGAAGAAGAAGTTGACACAATTAACTGTGACTTCTCTCCTCTTCGTTCCTTTTTATTCTCCTCCTTTCTCTTCATACTTCTTTTCGTCTCTTCTCTTTTCAAAATTTCCCCAACACTAGCACAAAAGCTATCTTTCTCACACTCACGCGCAAAATTTCCCACCTACATTTTTTGACTGTTGTGTAAGATATCTCCTCTCCATTTAATTAATCAAAGATTTATCTACTGTATCTTGAGACAATGTAAGAAGAACACCTAGGACTCTACTACAAGGAAAAATTTGATTTTTTTATTTAGGATAAAATAACTAATGTAAATCATGACTCATGTCCCATTTTTTTAAGCAATAGCACTTTTGACAAACAACGGTAAGGGTCGTATTATAAACTTTTGCAATTTTATTTTTCACCTTTGATAACCCCAGTGAATTCAGACAGATTAAATCAAATGCACACATGATATATATCAAGTTGGATAGTGGTATAAACAAATGAGCTGGCATGTAAATATTTTAGAGAAGCAACATTGAAGCCAAAATGAGCACATTCATGCAGCCAATCCAGTTAGTTGGTAAAGGCAATGGCGACGTATGTGAATACCTATATATTAGGGATGCCAAACAAATATATCCTTAGATTGCTCTAAACAAGCTTAAGACCAGAGGTCATAATGTCAGAGAAAATTTCAAATAGGCTATCTATCAAAGAACGCAAAGGCAAACAACAGATAATCTAAAAGTTACAAATCTATGATAAAAAGGCCAGAAGATTGTAGCAACAACAAAATCAAACTAAAATATTCTATAAGTCGATTAATTTTCATTATTGACCTCTAGCTGGTTCTTCTTTGGTGGAAAGTCGGACGTTGTTTCTGAGAAAAACTGAAAAAGCTCAAGAGTTCCATCTGTTCCATGCTCCTGCAGTAGTGCTCATATATCATGAAAGCCAAAATAGTAAGAGAAAATAATTAACTAAAGGAAAGTTACAAAATATATAATACGCACCCTATTTAATCCTCCATTCACTAACAACTTTGCGAATGGAAAACCTTTACCAGTAGCACCATCCTTATATCCAAACAAAGTATTGAAATCCTCCTCACCATTAGAATTATTAGGATACCTTGAAGAAGACCAAATTGAGATGGTCTGCCTTGCATCTGGTATAGCATCAATATTTGCACACAAAATTCAATGAAAGTAATTACTGAGAGACCATTACAACAAAATACCGGACATGAGCCTGCGCATAGATTTCTGATTTTTTGAATGGAAAAATGATATCTATCTACATCATGTAAGGATTGATAAAAGAGAAATTGGAAATGCATGTTACAAGCAAAAAATGTTTGGGGAAAATAATCATAATTTATTTTCTATGGAAATGAGAGGCAAATGTTGCTTAAAATAAGCATAATTGAGGGTATAATATTCAACAAGCCACATGAGAAAAATAAAACAGTCTAAAAGAAGAAAAGTAAAAGAAAAAGAAAAAAGAAAGAAAAGAAATGGCTTACAAACATTATTAGCAGGATGTAGCCTACTTATAGAGATGAACAAAGAATAGATACATATACATACATGCATACATATATACATATGTGTGTGTGTATGTGTGTGTGTGTGTGTGTGTGTGTGTGTGTTGATGATATCCATAGCATATATTGTAGTTCTTTTCAATTTGGATATTCAATTAGTCTCTTCATCTTCTATCCAGCAATTTATGTTAGTAAAGGTTGTAAATGTCTCTTTTGCAAGACATGTCACCGAACCTTTCCAAAGACATGTTAACGACATGATGGCAAAAAGAAAAAAAGGTAAAATATGAATATTTTTAAAACGAAAACTTTGTAGAGATATAGCATAGAGCTAAATATATTTAAATAACCCAAGATATGACAAAAACAATGCATATTAGTGATTGACATATATTTGGGGAGACCAGTATGCAACCATATGTCCCCAAGTATATGTCATTTATTATATATGCATATTTATCATATTTTAGATTATTTAAATGTATTTAGCTATAATAGACCCCTACAATGTTTCATTAAGAAAAATCCTATGTTTACCTATTTTTTCACTTTTTTCTTCAATTTTTTTCAGTGTCAAATGTCACGACATATCGGTGACATTTGGTAAACATGGTGAAAAAAAATCGATGGAGCGACTTCGAAGTTAATGCCGTGTCCCCCACCCCCAAGTAGGACATATCGCGCCACTTAAACCACCAACGTTAGTAAACATTGGTATAACTGGTTGAAAGCGGCAATGATGTTATGAGCAAAACCATCTCATGAAGTTATGACATGCAACTGGTCATGTTACTATGCTTATTTTGTTATAACAAACAATAAGAAAATCAGTCTGCCATACACCTAAAGCATGGTTAATGTGATTATGGGAGCAAAGAACTAATTGGGATACAAACTGTCACAGGTAATCGATGTAGTCGACCAGGTAGCAGACTTTGAAAAAACAAAATGCAACTGTGTATTTCAAGAAACTTAAAATTATGACTATTTATATATGATGATAAAAAAATGGAGGATGATAACAACCTAAATGACACTGTCATGTAATATTATTACAAATCAATTCAGGCTACGTTTTGGTGGTGCTTATAATTGTGCTTGTTGCTGCTTTTTCAATTGATCAATTGAAAAAACAATAAAAAGCACTTATTCAAGCAACGGCAAACACAGCTTTAGATTTTCAACACTTAATAGTTGATCACCTAACATCGTACGAAAATCAAGAATTCTCACTGATTTCTACTCCACGATCTCGAACGCATTCTAATTTATCAAATTTTTTAACAAACCCCTAAAAACACAACAATGAGATTTAGCTTCTTAACATCTGAACTCTGATCTTCAACAAGTAGAATATCATTCATCTCACACACACACAGATATATATATATATTAGTCACATTCGTTCAAAGATAGATCCATCGCATAAAGATTATAGAAGTACCTTGGCACTTTGAATTCTTTTAGGCAGGCTCATCAATTTCTCACTCTCCTTTGTCGTCTACAAATTCACAAGGAGTAATAATAGATAAAATGATGTGAAATTTGAAAAAAAAAAATAAGTAAAAATAAGAGTATTGGAAGCCAATTTCAACATACTCGTTCGGAGATTGTGTCGAAGATCCGATCAGCAGCATCTTGAAGATCCATGAGCGAATCACGGAGCTGCCTGTAACTCGTGAAGTAACCCTCGTGCCGACGATTTCCGTCTTCGGACGTTTCTCAGCTTTGCCGGATAGCGGGAAAATTCAAGTTATTTAAGTATATATATATATAGAAAGGCATTTGAAGAGTCTTTTGCTTCTGATCAGTGACGCGAAATCTCATCGTGCGACTTTGGGAGAGGTGAGCGGGGCTTAAAAAACTGAAAAGCTCGCTGGAATTATCAGCGGAACGTAGAACGGCCTAAATGGATGCGGCAAGGTCTTGCCCGACCCGCTAATCCGCCCTGACCCGGGTTGACAGAATGCAATTGGGAAAATTACCTATATCGCCTACTTTAGGATAATTTTTGCTAAAAAATTCTATGACCATGAGATATAGAGGTGCACCTTGGGTTGGGCTAACCCGAACCCAAACCAACCCACCCGACTTTGGGTCGATTCGGGACGGGTTTTATATCATTTTGGGTCAGTTTGGATTGGAATTTATATCATTTTGGGTCAGTTTTGGGTTAAAAAAAAAAAAACAACCCTGATTAATTGAGTTTGATTTTCCATCAAGGGAGAGAGGACCACGAAATATTGAGGTTTGTGTGTGTTACACCCTTGTGAGAAGATCATAGATGAAGAGGGAAGAAGAGAAATTCTACTGTTGTTCTGGAAATCAAGTAAATAGTCCATGTGTATTCGTTTAGACTTCGTTTGTTTCGATGTAAAAAGTTTTCACATGAAAAATTAGAATCTTTCAGTTTTTCGGTTGGAAGATAGAAAATAGAGTGGATGCATGAAAATAATCACAAAAAATAACTTGCAATCTACTTTCATATGTTTTTGTCAATCTGAATCCACTAAAATATCAGATACATTCAAACGGGTTGGCGGCTCAAATTGGATTTTGTCATCTATTTGATGGTGCTATGGTAGTAATATCGTCGTTATGGTTGGTATGTTGTAGTGGTGGTGTTGGTCGTTTTGTCAGTACCAACAGTAGTGGTGCCACCACCAATGATGGTGATTGATGATATGATAGTAGTACCATTGTTATATGTGATATTCATGTTGTAAATAATGGTATGCCACCAAAGGTGGTGGTGGTGGTGGTGCAACCACCAAAGTTGGTGGTGGTGCACTGTTGCTAGAAGTGATGGTGGCAATGATAATGTGATAGTGATGAACATATTGTAAGTGACAGTGTACCACCATTAAAGGTGGTGGTGGTGGTGGTGGAGATGGTGTTGACAATACCACAAGAAATGATAGTTGTGGCAGTGATGAAATGATAGTAGTACCATTGTTATACGTTATATTCATGTTGTAAATAATTGTATGCCACCACCAAAAGTGGTGGTCGTGGTGGTGGTGCAACCACCAAAGTTGGTGGTGGTAGTGGTAGTGCACCGCTGCGAGAAGTGATGGTGGTAATGAACATATTATAAGTGAGTGTTACACCATTAAAGGTGAAGGTGTTGGTCATAGTGGAGCCACCACAGAAGGTGGTGGAGATCATGTTGATGTTACCTCTGAAAATGATAACGGTGGCACTGATGATATGGTAATAGTATCATTGTTATATGTGATATTCATGTTGTAAATAATGGTATTCCATGACCAAAAGTGGTGGTGGTAGTAGTGGTGCACCGCTGCTAGAAGTGATGGCGGTAGCAATAATGTGGTGGTGATGAACACATTGTAAGTGACAGTGTGCCACCATTAAAGATGGTGGTGGTGTTAACGGTGGTGGAGATTGTGTTGACGTTACTGTTGGAAATAATAGCAGTGACAGTGATGATATGGTAGTAGTACCATTGTTATAGGTGATATTCATGCTGTAAATAATGGTATGACACCACCAAAAGTGATGGTGATGCTGCAACCACCAGAGTTGGTGGTTGTAATGGTGGTGTACCGCTGCTAGAAGTGATGGTGGCAACAATGATGTGGTGGTGATGAACATGTTGTAAGTGACGGTATGCCACCATTAAATGTGGTGTGGTGGTGGTGATAGTGGTGATATCACTAAAGGTGGTGGAGGTGGTTTCACAGGTTGATGATCGTTTTGATAATACAAAATGAGAAGAAAAAACTTCAGTGGTGTTGACTCCACTCAATCTTGATTTTTCAGAAAAATGACACGAGGAATTTTTAAAGATATATCATTTTCCAAAAAATTGCCTCATTTTTTTGAAAATGTACATATGGATGTGGTTTTACATTGAAACAAACACTTGGAAAATACATTTTCCGTTGAAAATGTTTTCCTCCATTTTTACATTGAAATAAATGGAGCCTTAATTGCAAATAGGATTCAATGGTTTTAGGGATTGGTAAGTCATGATTTAGGGTCCGGTGTTTCATGTTTGAATGTTAGAATTAAGAAAAAAAAAGATATGATAGCGGTTTCCCTTGAATTAGATGAGTTGCCTACACTTTTCATGATTTTATGTGTCATTGCATGTATTTGAATGAAAGAATATTTAGATCTATTAGATATGATATAAGTCCATGTCTTAATCACTTATATGCTTGTTAGGAATATTACGTTTCAAATATGGAGTGCTCCCAATGTGTATTGCAAAAGTTATGATCGAAATACGTATCAAACCTCGAACTTGGGAAGTACTGGTTTTTAGGTTCCAGTCGATCGATTGGTTTGGTTCGGTCAACCGGGTAGCATGAACTTGATAATTTTCTTATTTTTGATCGACCGAATGACCTTGATTGGTCGACCGGTTGGTCTGGTCAGTCGACCGAACAACAATCGAATGGTCCCAATCGATGTAGACCCCTTCACTGTTTTGTGACCTGAGTGGATCCGATCGAATGGATGGTTTTGGTCAGTTGACCATGCATTAAAATTTTGAGTTTTTCACTTTGTAAACCAAGTATATTAATACCATGTGTAAAAATGGATTGTATGGCCTTGTTAATGATGATATAACATGTGATTATGCATGTTATGAGTGATGATTGTATTCATGTAAGGTATGAAGCATGTGTACATTGTGATTTTAATCTCATATCATTCATGTTTCATTGATAGTATTGCTTATATGCGATTTTGCATGTGTGACTCACATGTTGGTATATTTCGTATGACTTAAGCATTGGACTTTAATAGAGACCAATGAATTGACTTGGCACCTTGATTTCCTTGATGAGGAATATATGAATAAGATAAAGAGGATATAATGCATGTGATTATTGTGTGTATGTCCTTGAGATATCCATGGGGATAGCCATTAGCATAAGAGATGTTAAGGGTGTGGAATCCCAGTTAATGTAGATATGCTTAAGTGGTTATAGTGTGAGACATTGTTGCTAACATGTTCCATGGGAATATCCACAGCATATGAGAGATGTTTGAAGTGGATTATTCCAATGTGAGATGGTCATGGTTAGAACAATGGTGCAGTGAATATACGTACATGTTTTACATCCATGTCATAACTGTAGGATGGAAAGGTTAAGCAAGGTCATGGAGGGTATGTAGATACTCTTGGTCTTGGATCTTTGGGTTTGAATTCCCTAAAGGTGAAAATAGATGAGAGGAATTGAGCTCCTTAGATTGAAAGTCTTGGCAAACCACGTTGTACACTTGGGATAATTGAGAGTTTTACCCAGTTGTATTAAACTTGGGTACCAAGCAATGAATTCTTGGAGGCGGTTGATCCTTGTCAAAATTCGGATCGTTCTGCTTGGTGGATAGTCGTAAGACCAACAGATTTGACATGGCTAATCTTAACTAGACCTAATCACAGTGCATGCATCTAGCATCTAGGTTGTTGTGTCACATTATGCATGACTCATTCTGGCATGATCATCTTGTGATTGCATCATAGCATATTCATTTGCATATCATTATCTCATTATTACTATTTATAATCTCATGTGAGGTATTGTTTTCAGATATCAATGTAATTGTTTGAATAACATGTGATGTATTATTGTTTTCTTATGCATTAACTTAGTAGGTACAAGATATATGAGTTTTAGGTGGTTGTCTATTTTGTGTTATCGATTATGTATGTGTTACTTACTAAGCCTCATAGTTCAAGTATTTTTATGCACTGTATATCTAGGATTAGTTCGTTTAGTTTTAATTTTATTTTCTGGTTATGGATTGGATTAAGGATGTAATGACTTAGTTTGATTTTGATTGATTTATATTAATTTATGTTTCCGCATTTTTATTCTTTTGAAATTGTTGTTGGCTCATTGGTTCAATCGGCTGGATCGATGGGTTGGGTTCCTGAAGTTGCACCTCGAGATTGTAGGGATCCATATCTCGGATTTTGGGCCGTGAAAATTATCCTCAATAAATCCACATCACGTGACTCAATCTGTGTTAGACCCCCCATCGGTCTGTTCATAGACAAAGATGTAGCCCTTAGAGTCTTCTGAGTATTTCACAAAGATGCAATTAACGGCTCTCTTGTCTAGCTTTCCTCTTTGGTGGGAAGGCATATGAACATGACCTGTCGATCCCGATGATCTCACGTGAGTTAAGTCAGGTGCTCTGTTTGTCCATAACTAGTATGGTGTGCTAGGAAATGACTTCATAAGGACATAGTTCAGGATGTAGGCTGCAATCATCAGTGCGTCTCCCCATAAGGTAATGGTAGATTTGCGTGTGTCACGACCCGAATCCCCAAAGTATGACACGTGTACACACACATGCATAATCTGGTATACCAAGCCGTGACTCTTACCCTCAACCAACAATCTCATCAATATCAATATATAGAATCATTATCCAAACCAAGAGGGTGATACATCCATGAATCACAATTAGAGCAAAGCATAACATCAACTATAACAATGCAGCGGAAATAAACCCCTGATCATAACATCTGCATCTAGATATACATAAACTTACATCATCTAAGATGCCAACCAAAATAAAGTAAATCCCA
>JAUPMG010154343.1:0-10951 GCA_031762675.1 Pachysandra terminalis
GCAGCGCAGGCTGCACACTGGCAGCCCAGGTGTGCATATGGCTCACCAGCCCAGGCGCGCGCGCAAGCGTAGCAGCCCAGGCGTGCGCATGGCGCACCAGGTGTGGATTTATGCAGAAAACAGCAACTCAATTGCTATTATTAACGAGGTTTCTCGACATACCTCGATCCAACGAAGACGTATCGCTCTGGCTCTGATACCAGTGAAGGTTGTAAACGATCCGGATCACGTACCTCGATGCACACGAACCTGAATCTGCAGCGGAAGATCTCTATCGAACCGGATACCGTCCCACGTCGGTATATGTGATTAATAGAACCACACACACTGAATCCACACTCAATCGACCTAGGGCTTTGTATAGAACCCCAATAACAAATCCAGATCTCTAAAGGAAGAAGAGATTAAGAGAGGAGAGAGATCTTTTTGGGCTTAAATCCCAAAAACGTGAATAGTAAATCTTAGGGATAGGGAGGAAGAGTGTTCTACTTATAGAAGACTCAACTCAATTCCATCTAGGACTCTATCTACTAATCTCATTAGGAGAGAGTTATCCACATTCACACTTTTAATCAAATATGGATGTCCCTTTAAGTGAGGACCACGGGTCGGCCCAAATGGGTCGAGCTAATCAAGTCGACCCATCTCAAAAATCCAACAGGTACTTCGGTGGTGACTAGGATATAAGAATTGAATCATGAGATCCCTTCTGATGTTCAAAGTTGAGAACCAAAAATCATGATTTCCTCTTCTAGCTTCATCAAGAATCAGTATAGGATCAAAAGGAGCGCCTTCAAAGATAGCCGCATTTCTTGCCTTCCATATTTTCCATAGAATAAAGCCCTACAAAAGATGGTATTGATTCATATGGGTCATCATTTGACTTTGGTAGATCCAGTATGTTTTGCAACCAATCTTTAGATGATGTCACATTTTGGGAATCAGACCGAAGCATCAACGGTGAGCCGAACCAAACTGCTCTGGCACACCGTGGCATGTTAGAAAAAGGTGGGTTTGTGATTCGGCTGACTATTCAGAAATTGAGCAGTTAGAATTATCCAGACATAAGATTTTTCAAGTAACAGTCTAGTTGGAAGCCGATTGTGTGATATTGCCAAAGAAAATGTCTTATTTTCTGAAGAAGTGGGATATGCCATAGTTTGAGCCAATACCTTTCTCCATTTCCAACAAAAGTGTTACTCTTCAGAATTTCTTTATATGCAGACGCTACTGTGAATATTCCTTTGGATGTTGCTTCCCAAATACATTTATCTCCTGTTCCTTCTTCAATAATGGGTATTCTTACGATCTCTTAAACTATTTCTGTAGGCCACAAGTTTTGAATCAAAGGCTGGTTCCAAGTACTCCAGTCTTGATGAATAAGTTGTGCCACCCATTCAAGTCTGCAATTTACTGGCTTAAAAGATAAAATTTGTTCCATATAAATTTCCAGTTATTAATTGACCTACCTCAACAAACCACCCAAATAATGCCCAATTTCAAGGAATCTAATTGTTTTAGGGAATTTGATGGAAGTTTGGATATTGACATGGCATAAATGGGAATGGAGTTGATGACAAAGTTTATTAGGATGGTTCTGCCTGCTTGGTTCAACAATTTACTTTTCTAGTTGGTTAATTTGGACTGGACTCGAGTAATCAAGGTAAAGAAGTATGGTGGCGAAGAGAATGTCGTTTAAGTGGTAACTCCAGGTGATTTGGGATGATATTATTGTTATGTTATAAAGTATTGTGAGGATCCGAGTTTTGTGGTATGGGGTTACATTTGGGCTGAAGTCTACCATTGATTTCACCTCATTAAGTCTTTGGCCAGATGCTTTACAGTAATTATGTAAAGATTGTGAAGGTTTGATGCTTCCTTGATGCTTGTTTTTCCGAAGATGACAGATCATCTCCAAATTGTAGATGAATGATGGCATCACAGTGACAACCAATTTATACTCCTTGGATTTTTTGTCTTTGATCTTGTAGGTGAATGAGATTGCGTGATAGAACCTCATTGTAGAGAAGAAAAATATATGGAGAAATCGGGTCTTGTTTAATACCTCTTTATGGGGAGAAATTGAATTCCTAAGAGCCATTAATAAGAATTGTGTACTTGACTGTTGCGAGGCTGATCCATTTTTTCGAGAAGCCAAATCTTCGTAGGACTTCGTCGATGAAAGTTCACTCAATTTGATCACATGCTTTGCTGTTGTCGAGTTTCAATGCTGTCAAACTGTTTCTACATCTCTTTGCATTATGAATGGTGTGTGTAAGCTCATGAGAAAGTAGTAAGTTATCAATGTTGATTGATGCGGAGAGATAAGTTTTAACATTAACGGTCACATTTGAAGAATTTTGGAGATGATCTTGTATGTAACGGTGCATAAGCTGATAGGTATGAAGTCTTTAAGCGTATTTGGTTTTTGAATCTTTAGGATGAGATAGATAAGTGTATGCTTGATGTCCAGATTGAAACTCTCATCATTGAAATATGCTTTTATTGTAGCACAGACTTGTGGACCAACGGTCTTCCAAAATTTAGAAAAAAGAAGCCATTGAAACCATCGATAGTGTTTTGAAGTGATTCCGTGTATTGACATCTTCTTCAATCTCAAAATCCGAGATTGGTTTGAGGAGTGATTCATTCTCCTCAAGGTTGATTGTAGGGGTGATAATTTCCAAGATGTTGTCTGGATCGGTTGGATTACTTGATGAGAAGAGGGTATTGTAGTACTCATAAAAACATTTTGAGATATCATCTTGACCTGTTACTTGTTCGCCCTGATCATCAATAAGTGAGTAAATCCTTGTTAGCTTAGTCAACGGTATTGCTATGCGAGAAAATTTTCAATGAATCGCCGATAGTAACCCACCAATCCAAGAAAACTACGAACTTTTAGTACATTTTTGGGCTGTTCCCAATTTAGTACCGCTTCTATTTTATCCGAATCCATTGTAACTCCATCCTTATTAGACACTACATGTCTTTAAGAATTTCATTTCCTCTTTCCAGAATTCACATTTAGAAAATTTAGCATACAATTATTGTATACTAAAGTTTGTAAGATAATTCCGAGATGTTCTTCATGCTCTTCCTTGGTCTTAGAGAAAACAAGAATATCATCGACAAATACCACCAGAAATGTGTCCAAATATGGTATGAAAATACGCTGCATCATATCCATGAAAGAAGCTGGTGCATTAGTCAAACAAATGGCATGACCACGAACTCAAAGTGTCCATACCTCGTTCGGAAAGCTATCTTCGGAATGTCTTCCTCTTTGATTCGCAATTGATGGTAGCATGATCTGAGATCTATTTTTGAGAAATATCTTGCTCCTTTCAATTGATCAACAAGTCTTCGATTTTTGGCAATGGGTATTTGTTCTTCACTATTACTTGGTTCAACTTCAGGTAGTCGATACATAGTCTCAATGATCCGTCTTTCTTTTTCACAAACAAAACTGGTGCTCCCAATGGTGATGAACTCGGTCTTATGAATTGTAATGCAAGTAACTCGTTTATTTGAACCCTTAATTCTTTCAATTCAGTAGGCGTCATACGATATGTTGGTAATGCAATAGGATTAACACCCAAAGTCAAGTCAATACAGAATTCAATCTCTCTTTTGGGAGGTAATCTTGGAATAAGCTTCCAAATTTGCATACTATTGGAATCAACTCCCAACCAACCTTCTCCTCAATTGACCATAAATCCAAACATGCTAACTGGTTTAGCACTTTAGACTTAGATCCTATCACATTCACTATTTTACATTCCGGTGACATAAAAGATATAATTTGGTTATGACAGTCTATCTGCACGTGATATGCAGCTAGCCAATCCATACTCAAATCACATCGAACTCCTTCATGTTTATCGCAATTATGTCAATCAGTAATGTAGACTCACCTACTCTTATTAGGCAAGACTCACACACCTTTCCTAAATATGCTGAACCCTCAACCGGATTTACCGCTACTAAACTCTTATCCAACTTCTTTAAAGGTAAACACAAACAATCTACCAATGAATGTGCTATAACAGAGTGAGATGCTTTTGTGTCAAACAAAACTCTTGCTGAAGTGTGAGTGATTCGAACAGTATTTACATCACTTCACTTTGTTGTTGCTCCAAAGAATCAATCCATGCTTGTGCTTCCATTGGGTCAATCATTCCTCTGAAAACAATAGGTCCAAACTTCCTAAACTTCTCAATACTCCAATTACTATTTTGTACTACAGTTGGTTGTGACATTGTTTGAGCTTGAGCTTGTGCTTGTCGCATCAACGAAGCCATTTCTCCAAACGCTTAGTAAACTCCATCCATTTGAGGATTTTGATTATCATCATTACCCGCTCCTGATGAACTTGTACTCACGTTACCTTTCATTCTACCAGCCATTCTGAAAGTGGAATGATTAGTAAGTCCGCATAAAGAAGAAAGAAGAAATCTGCCTCACATATAAGTTAACAAACATGTATGAGCAATAAGAGAAAGAAGCATTCATCATACAAAAACTTTTGAAATTGATTGAAAACATAGAACTTAGGCTCTGATATCAACTTTACCCCATTCCACATGGGAGTGGTAGTCAATACATTACCAAATATATTGAACTCATTAAGATAATTATAAAAATCTGGAAATAAAATATCTTAAAAATTCCAATGACATAAACAACGGAAATAAACTACTCCCAGTATCACGCTTCAATCAAAATCCTATCAACTACTAAAAATTGAACCTAACTAATGATAAAATCCAATTAAAACATAATAACCAATAAATCCTACTGCAAAATCTTCTTGGTATTCTTATCCTCCGACTTGATCATTATAGTCTTGTTGCTCTCCATCTATAGATCCTGAAATATGGTTGCTTGAAAGTGTAAGTCACACTTAGCTTGTAAGTAAACAAATCAAAACAATATTTAAGAATGAATTAGGGATAAATCCACTATCCATTGGTATTCCCATAAACAAAACAAAACATTAGTATATGAAATGAAATAATGAAGTGTTGTGCAATGCATGTGTAAACACCCTAATTTGCACGAGAGCGACTTTCTATTGATCTTTGTAGTTCCTGGAGGCTTGAGCTTGGCTTCTCCTATCTCCTAATCATCTCCAAACCACCTCCAATCATACTGTCAATTTTCTCTAAAAATCTCAAAAGTAATGTGAAATGACCAAAATACCCCTGATAGCCCCACCTGATTCATCTCAGTCCTAAATCCATTTTCAACCTCAAA
This sequence comes from Pachysandra terminalis, assembly GCA_031762675.1. Taxonomy (NCBI): domain Eukaryota; kingdom Viridiplantae; phylum Streptophyta; class Magnoliopsida; order Buxales; family Buxaceae; genus Pachysandra; species Pachysandra terminalis. The sequence continues at coordinate 5,260 of JAUPMG010154343.1, forward strand.
TTTGAATCCCTGAGCTAAAATTCTCTCAAATGTATAATCTTGGGCTAATTCAAAGTTCATCAAAAAATGATAGTTTTGTCCTTAATCCGGTCATTTGGACCAAATAGCCAAATTAAGAGTCGAAATATTTTTCCGACATCAAATTTGGATTCCACACTGAAATACCTTCAAAAAAAACTGTGATTTTGTAAAATTCCGAATTCGGGAGTCGAATGGTCATTTTTGGTATTTTTAAAATTATCAAAAAAAGATAAAAAAATATAATGGGACAAACAAATAATAAAAAACACTTTAGGGAGGAAATTGAAATAAAATCATTGAGAGAATATTTGAGGAGGATTTTATATGTGTCTAATTCCAAGAAATAAAAAAGAAATAATTTTAGAAGTTGCCATATGGTAAATCCCCAGAAAAGAAATAGATAGCTTTTAAATTCAAACTAAAAGGAGGTTTTTCTTCTCAAACAAATCAAAAAGGAGATTTCTAAATTCAATTCAAAAGGGGGATTTTAAATTCCAATTTCAATCTCTCGAAAGAGGAAGTTTTTAAATCCAAACAAAAGAAAAGAAATTTTCTTAATTGAAATAAAAGAGAGAAAATTGTAAAATAGAAAGCAAAAGGTAGAAATTTTTTCTATATAAAGAGAGGGAGAGCTCGTCTCTCCCCACTCAGGAATTGTCTCACGGATCCCATCTCTCCTCTTTTCCATATACCACCTCTCCTTTCCGTTGCACTCTCTCTCTTTCGGCACTTGAATTCTCGCTGCTAAACTTGTTCCAGGTACAACAAATTTTTTTTTCTCTGTTATTATTTGTTTGGTCTAAGAAAGCTCTATTTTGGGTGTATTTTTTATTACATCTTTATTTAATCGGTTTAGTCAAAGATGGGTAAGTTTTTTTTATTCCTATGGTCCAAGTTGATAACAGATTCTAATCTTTATTAATTCTTATAAGATCCAAAGGTTTTAATTGTTTTTATATTGTCATATGTTTAAAGATTGAATAATTTTCTGATGGTGGCACTATTATGATCCAACATGAATATAATAAAGACTTTGGGTTTGATTGTGAGTGAACTGATTTTCCAAACGAATAAAGAAGGAACAATGAGAGGCGAATAGGACAATCGTCCACCCAACCATGGGGTGATCACAGCATCCTCATGTAACAAATGTATATATATATATATATAATCACCAAGTGCGATTCATGTACAATCATATAAAATGCAATATGCATGATGTTTGGCATTCGAATAATGTATGTCCAACACTAGAACCAATCCCTGGCTATTCGAGATGTCATCGTGACCAATCCCCTGCATACACGACCATGAATAGGGGATTATTCTACATGTGCACCGCAGTTTCTAGGGATTCAATCGACCTAATGAGCACAATCTCCATACCTTATTTTTTATCATGGGGATGCATCCTAGGGCCTCACCAATGTGATATGTCCCTTGTGAATCATACATTACCCGATCTACTAACAAAATTTCACTCGGGCATCTGTCAAAATAACAATTTGTAGTTCGGTCTATTGGGATAGCTAGTCCCTCAACACATGCAATGTAGTCCATCTGGGACTTCCTTAAATTATATTCCACATTACAACACCTCTGGGTTATATCCATAAATTAGAAAATATGGGGTCAAGTTAATGCATTAGACTTAGTCAAAGTCTAGATGCTTCATGAGTATATGTTGTGCAATGTGTATTGTGCAATTAGCTATGCAATCACTTGTGTATATGAACATGTGAAATATATCCTGTAAAATATGAATAAGATATGCTTTAGATGAATTAGAATTAAAACCAAAATTACACATGTTAGGTAATCATAGCCAAAGTCTCCTCAATAAGCAATTTATGCAAAATATGTATTAAAATCAGTTTTTAACACCACACGCAATCCCAAAAAGATGTTTAAATGACGTTGGTAAAATTTTATTGCAAACGGACCAACTTTCCCCTTTTCGGTCATCCGACCATCTAGATGACTACCCAATCGAAGCTGTCGGTTGTCCTTTCGGTCGACTGAAGCCTGCTTGATTACCTAACCAGAACTCAAATTTTTAACACACGAAGGTTCGGTCATCCGAAACCCTCTTCGGTTGACTAACCCGAGACCAACCCAGAAAATTTAGACACTCGGTTGGGTGTTCGGTCAGCCAATGGTTGACCGAAGCAGCCCAGAAAGTTCTCGGTCAGGTGATCGGTCAGCCGAAGGTTGACTGAAGCATGTGAAAAAGAAAACCTTCCAAAACTCACTCCAAAGTTCTTAAAAGCCAAAGTCGAAGCAATACAATCATCATGAAACCCAATTTCGAGAAAAAATTTATAGTTTAGAATACAAAACAACTTTATCTTCCTAAAATCCTTATATGATTATCAAACCCAGAAAACTATATTAAGAACATAATTGACTCATGATTGGATAGAAGAAGTAGAACTTAGATAGGTTAGGCTATGTCATACTCATGGAACATGACATATATACCTATTCCAAATCGAAAATAAAGCTTTATTTGAATAATTACCTCGAATTGTCGATAGTATTGAGTTGAATACTATGGTATTCTTCTCCAAAGGATGGATCTTTTGCAAATCTTCAATATCCAATCTTCCAAACTTCTCCAAGTCTTTCACGGTTGCTGTACTTCTCTTCTCTCTCTCTCTCTCTCTCTCTCTCTCTCTCTCTCTCTCTCACTCTCTCTTAGAATTAATGAAACATACGTCCATGCCTTTCCATTATATAGTTTGTATTCTTAGTTTAGGAGTCCTCATCATTTATATCTTGTATTTTTTCTCAACCTTTAGATTAGATAAGTAAAGTTTCTATTTAATCCTAACCGTTAGATTAAGAGTCCTTGTTTTAGTTGAATTAATACTAACTCCTTTTAATTCGAATACTTGTTTAATTAGAACTAGTGTTAACTCCTCTTAACTCTCAGCCAATAGATTAGATTAAAAATTCCTACAAATCCTAGCCATAGATTATAACTTATGAGAGTTATAATTGTGTGCGTTGCATTTAGTTTTCTATTATACAACCCGTCAATCACAACATAGTCAAAGTCAAACATAATAGCTAATTTACTAAATTTTAAATTACTCCATATTCTCTTATTAATTGCACACTAACCCTATTAATTTAGTTTGGGTTCTAACACCTTTCAACCCTAGATGCTGATAGGTACCAAATAACCTGTTTCTCGTGGAAGAACGGTCGTATGATCACCACCTACAAACAATGGAATTTAGGTGATCGTTGAAGGTTTGGGTTTCTCCTTCAATATGGATTCTTCTTGCCTTGTACATACAAGGACTTTCAAGCTTGGTTCAAAATTACGACAGAAGAACAACATGATAAACTAGGCTGCAAACAACTTACAAACTACAAATCTAAAGGTGGTTTAGGAGTCTTTAACATCATACACTGGAATCAGATGGCCATTTTTAAGTTTGCTTGGCACGTTCTGATGAACAAGGAGTCCCTTTGGGTCAAATGAATCCATTCGAACTTGATTAAAAGGAAAACTTCCTGGGCCATCAAGATACCAAGCTCCTGTTCTTGGTCACGAAGGAAGATCTTGTAGACTAGACCCATCTTGAAAAATTATGTGACGTATAAAATTTTTGATGGTAGTAATGTTTGGCTGTCATGGGACCTATGACACCCAAAAGGGCCCTTGATCAATCACATCTCCCCTTGGAACATACACAACACTGGTTTCAATATTACTGATAAAGTTTCTAAACTTATATCTAATCACAACTGAATGGTTGGCATTGATTCTAGTCTCAATACCCTTTGGAAGGAGCTCCCCTATGTTTTTATAAAAGGACAGATGGATTGTATTCGGTGGTTGCCTTCTAAAACAATTTAATTTTCATTGAAAAACTCTTGAACTATTTACAGAAATCACAACAACATCCTTGAGTGGCACTAGCTGGTATGGTTCAATGGCTCCATCCCCAAGCATAGCTTCATCACTTGGTTGGCCATTAAAGGTAAACTTCTCACGCAAGATAGACTGGTTGGAATGGGCATCCTTCAGAGTTCCTGTTATCATTTTTGCAGAGCCTCTATTGAATCTGTTGAACATCTCCTCTTTGCTGGCCCCTTCACTTGCTTCATCTGGGAAGGCATTCTTTAAACTTCTGGGATTATAAAACAGACCCTCCCTTGGCTGGAGGAAATCTCCTGGTGCTCAAATTATTGTTGCGGAAAGGACCTCAGGCACAGGATTTTCAAGCGTTTTGCTATACTATTTACCATATCTGTTGTGAGAGAAACAACAGAATCTTTAAGTCTTCTTCCACTGACCAATATCACATTTTCAAGAGCACTCATGAAGATGTAAGATTATCTATCCTTCCCAAGGAATGTACCATGGCTGATAACCCCCACAACAGAATCCTTCTTGCTAGATGGAACAACAAAGCTACCAACTAGTAGTTTATGTGTGTCCTTGTGCTTGTTATTTTTGTTTTACTTTGTATGCTCTTGCAATTGTAAGGGATCCCACTTGCGGCTATGCTCGTAGCCAGACTCTGTACATAACTTTATTTCTTTTTTTAATCAAATTAACCTTACCTTCCAAAAAAAAAAACTTACAAACTCCATTTTTGACCAGTGTAGAGACGCGGCGGAAGCGTTGTAGTACAAATAAAATAATAAAACATAACAAAGGAAAAAGTAGAAAGAAGACTGATGAACAAGCAATGGTTGTCTCAGTGGCTAAGACCCACTAGAAGGCTAGGTTAACGACTGGTTGAATTGAGAGCAGCTTCTTGGCGGGGAGCAGTGAGGATCTGTCTCAGGCTGAGAGTAGAATCCTTTAACCGGATTGATTGATGAACATATAGGCTAGTTCCAACGGCCGTGACCCACATGTAGGTTGGAAGAGCGGCCAAGGTTAAAAGCAATGCTCTAGAGAGAAAGTGCTGGTGAGCAAGAGAGGAATTGAGCACTGTTTTCGCAATGGAAGCAACGAGGAGGATAATTCAACCATGACCACGGAGGTCAGAGTTGGAGAAGCGACCCAGAGTTCGGAGTGCAGCGTTGCGCTGAAGTGTTGTATTAGATGTTGGAGATGTTTCTTTGTTCTAGGGATCTTCTATTTACAGGTTTTAGGTAATAACGACTATGCACATGTTCTTGCCCATTTCACAAAATGGGGTGCTCTTTCACCGTTAGATTTATCCAAGTGTCCTTCAAATTTGCATCTTCTTCCAGCTGTAAGTAGTTTTTATAACTACTTTTAAATCTTTAAAGCATTCTACCATGTGTCCTCTTAAGGATGTGCCATGTATGGCTAGTTATTATAACTACTTTGAAGATTTACAATAGTTCCATATATCTTATTTGGGATGTGCCATGTGTAAGTAGTTATCATATTCCTTAAAGACATCTGCCACATGTCTTCTGCCTCCTTAAGCTTGTATGGTTGATCATCAGTCATGGTTAATATTTCTTCGGTTGAACGATCGACCTTATGACTGTTCTTGGTCGCGGTCGATATGGTCACTATCGAAATGTGTTGCGACCCGCCAATGATCGCGACCGATTAGTTTACGGCCAATCATCAGTTGCGACCAATTTTGGATCACACCCTGTAGTGACCTGTACTCGTAATCATAATTGAAGTAATTTAAATTATGACTAATAGCAATCTTATATATAT
>JAUPMG010154354.1:0-10951 GCA_031762675.1 Pachysandra terminalis
AACCTAATTCTAAGGAATTGGAGAGGTTTTGTAATTCCAATTCCTTGATATGCACCAAACATAAAAATTGTAATTCTAAAGCTCAATTCCAACTCTCAGCCCAATTCCTTGCGTCAAACACAGCCTAAGGGTTTGTCTGACGCAAGGAATTAGGCTGAGAATTCAGCCTGGGAATTGGAAGCGGGTCAGAGAATTCAGGCTGAGAATTCTCCTTGATCACTCTACTCAATCCTCTTGATCAAATCTTCGTTATCTCATCATTGTTTGAGTTGATAGGATACTCTACCACTCACCGTATTATCATACTTCCATATATTTGCTCTATTAAGTTTTAGATTGATAAGTGACATAAAAAAAAAAATGCCTAAATATCTTCTATGAATCTAGGTTGTGTTACCTCACACAAAGTCGACATCTATTCCCAAGCAGTCCCCACTAGAAAGAATAACCAACATTTTTAAAACCCTAAAAGACCTATAAACTTGAAATCCGCTTCTTCCTGAAGGTAATCCTTTTTAGTGGATCCGCTTAGGTCACAGAAAATTTTCATCCAAAAAATGAAAATATCTGGGTGGGATAATGCCCCCATCTGGACATAGAAGTTTTTATCTTGCTAGACGTGCATATATGCATACCAATAAACACGCGGCGCTTGTAAATGCATGCTACAACTGATGCTATAGCTTCTATGCCGGCCTACTTTCGTTCTTTTATGATTGTCATTATCAGTCACTAAACTGATATGAGACGTCTTTTGATTGTTCTTTCTTTATTTTTTTCCTTTCTTAATTAATTAAAGCTAGCTTAGGTAGCATGCCAATGAACGTTAGTTTACTTTTTTGGCTTTGGCTTACCGAAAGCAACATGAGTTAATACTACTTATTTCCTTTAGTAAGAAATAGATGCCTTTGAAGTAGTAGTGGTTACGACATTGGCTGTAACCTCTTATTTTCTCTCTATATAATATATATATATATATATATATAAAAATGAAGTCTACCGGACCGGGTATTGTTGATATTTCATTATCATAAGCAGATCCAACTCATATCATTGATTAAGACAGGTTACGAAATTGACTTGTTCAACTCTTATATCACAAATTTAAATATCTTACCAACTAGGCACGTCCTTCATCTCAAAGATGGTTTAGGCTGCGTTTGCCTCGGCATGTGCTCATAGTAAATACATGTATTTAAGTGTTTATGAAAATTTAGTGGTAAAATAAGTATTATAAAAATATTATTAAAATTTAAAAATAACATTTAGTGATTATGGCAGTTTAGGGGTAAAATAAATATTTTAAAAATATTACTAAAGTTGAGAAATAGCTTAATGGATAAAAGTTTGAGAGAAACTTCTCTTTATGGGTAGCCTTTCCTTAGTGCTTATGAGTAAGCACTTACCCATTAGTGCTACTAAACACATTTAATTTTAAAAAGTGCTTATATAAGCTATAAGCAACAATATGTATTTATAGATATCAGAACAAACGCAGCCTTAAAATTTTAAGATATTCCCATTAAATTAATGATTTGGGCACCACTGTCTCATCTCAGTTTCCTTTAAGATATTCCCATTAAATTAATGATTTGGGCACTGTCTCATCTCAGTTTCCTTCTGCGTCGGTTTAGATAGAATTTCTTTTTCATGCATATTACTATAATTCCGTGAAGGAAGAAAAATATGCGTCTCTAAAATATGCTTGAATGAAGCTGGGATATCAATTCTCAATTCTCCTCGAAGGTTAGAAACAGTGTTGACCTTTCGAGAATTACGGGGTTAAAGCTGGTTAGTTATTAGGAAAAATTATACTTTATTCTCTTGAGGTTTCTGGCAATTGCAGTTAGGGGTGTCAACTAGCCGAGCTAGCTCGGCTCGCATGAGCCGAATTTGAGTGTAATATTTAGGCTCACGAGCCAAGCTTAAACCCAAAAATAGGCTTTTTATTTTAACGAGTCTGAACCGGGCTTAGGTAGGCTCGGCTCGATCTTATATATATACTATTTTTCAATCATTAAATACATAATTAATGTGGCGTGCTTGAAAGGAAGTCCAATAGCTAATTAAACCTTAATTAATTAACTATTGGACTTCCTTTTTTTCTTTCATCTTCTTCTCGACAAGAAACGACTATCTACCTTTCAAGTTTCAACTTTCAATTTAAGCTATAGTGTTGACTGTGGAAGCTTCTTCAATTTTCACTTTTCAGATTTCAGGTCATCACCTGGTTTATATAACCGTCTTCAATCTACAGTTTTTGTTTTTGCTCTCTCTCATACGTGAAGGTTTTTGGGTTTTTTTTTTAACTTTTTTGGTGTTGAATTAGTGCTGAATTCACAACAAAAAAAAGGAATTAATGCTGAATTGTTTTTTTCCCATGCTTTTAATGAGCAGAGCTTTTGCGAGCCGAGCCTGAGCCTTGAAAAAATAATGAGCCTGAGTCGAGCGTAAGCCCGAAATTTTTTTCCGTGCTTAAGCCGAACCCAAGCCTTGTCCAGATTTTACGAGCCTGAGCCGAGCTTGGCAAAGCTCGGCTCGACTCGTTTACACCCCTAATTACAGTCAGGTTCCTGAGGTTTTTAAAACTATAATAACACCTTTCATCGAAAACCTCAAGGGGATCGGTCAATTAACTGATACTAAGTCATTGATTGATATACATATACCCTTATAATTAAAGATCATTGTCATGTTCAAATGGGTCCGTGAAGATAAAAATGGAGAATCGTTTCTCACAGTAAGTTAAGTCTTACAATAAGACCCCTCTCTCTTTTGTCGAGGAATAGGTATTTTAGATCTAATGTTTATCTACTTTATCTAAAATTCATTCAACTCTTTATAAGGGTATATGATTCAGTGCCGTTAGTTGACCGAAACCCTTAGGTTTCCAATTAAAAGTGTTATTATAGTTTCAAAAACCTTAGGGGTCTAACTGTAATTATCAGAAACCTTAATGGGACAAATTATAATTTTTTCTATTTATTTTACTGGGCCTTATTTTGTTGGATCGGATCCTCTCAAGGGGCAATATAAGCATGTTAAGGGTGTACATATGGGCTCTGTGTTCCGGCCGGCACAATAAGGATCGTACCTTCTGTACACTGGACCAGTACTGCATAGCCCGATTATTTATCGGACAGTGCCTGCAGTACTTAATTTTGTTTTCTCAGGCCCAATACAGCACGAGACACGATCATTATCAGGCCGTGCTGGGTCAGGCTTGTGCCGTAACCTTTAATATGGTCAAAATCCAATTGTGTCCTGCACCCCAATCATGCCCGGGCTGTATCCTGGAACACAAACCCAGACCCGACCCAGCACTAGAAGGCCTATCATATCGGGCCAACACGCACAACCCAGCCCATCTGTACACCCCTATAGCATGTGTCCATTGACAGAAACAGCAAAGACATGGCAGGAAAAAAACATTTTGGGAACTGCAGGCTCTCTTGGCATTTGGGTTTGTACTGCCAAAAAAAAAAATTGCAAAATCTGATCCAATGTCATTGGTCATGTTTTCATCTTCTTTTGCTAGTGTTTTAGGATTGGATTCTGCAATAGAGATTCCTACCCTTGCAAGGCTGCAAAAGCTTCTAATGGTACATCATCTGCATTGTATAGAAGATTTGGAGAGCGACAACTGCAACACGAAACACAACAATCCCTTGCCCTGCTTATGTCTTCTTGATGGGTATAGCTCTGTTCAACCTTCCTCCCAGTCTATTTCATCCTCGTCGTCTCCAGATGCCTCGGCTTCAACATTTAAGTCATTCAGTTTTGGTGCTTCACTTGCATTGCCTGTAATGAATGTGACAATGCAGTTAATGATCATCAAAATTATCAGCATACAGCATTTCTTATAAATGAAAATATTAATGCAAAGCCATACAACGATTAATTTCTGACATGTTACAGAAAAACACACTAAGTTGCAAACATGAGGTATAAAAAGAAGATTGGGCAATAGTCCGTAACTACACCGTAAATGTGGATAATGATTTCCAACTGTACAGGATTCAAGTCTCTGACCCTAAATTGGAAAAATGGCATTGTTGATTTCGTTCATGGATTCATTCAATGCTTGAACTCTCTACAAACAAAATGGCCTCAGAAAGATCTGCTAACAATATTTAAAACTAATTATGTTTATTTACTTAAAATATGTTCAATAAAATTCTAATGACTTATGGATTCATTCAATGCTTGGACTTTCTACACATAATGGCCCTGCAAAGCTCTCGCTGAAACTAGCTAAGATATCTTATTAAATGCTCAAAAAAAACCTTAATTTTCCTTCCCAATTTGATCATTTTTTACTAATAGTGAGGTACAATTGAGTGTATAATTATATCAGCTAACCTAAGGAAAATATTTATAATTTCTTAATGAAAAAACTTTCACTATTTTTTTTTTTTTTTTTGGGTGGGGGAATGCCAAGGACTGTGCATCCTCATGGCCATAAATTTAGCTTATGTTCAGGTAGCAGGACCCACCATTCTATTATTCCCACCTATGAGTATCTCCTCAAAACTCAACATAATTGGATCATAAACAGCCAACGTATAACATAATTTTGATAGTTGAAAAATGTGTTAAAACCAAGACATGGTCAATATAACAGATGCCTATTGCCATTCAATGGAGCAAAGATCAAGAAAAAAGAACACTGGTGTCGGAAAATCAGTTTGGCTTTATGCCATAGATGGCTACCACTGAGACTAATCTTATTAAGTAAACAATTAGTGAAGATGTTTAGAGAGAAAAAAGAGAGACCTATATATGGTTTTTATTGATCTAGAGAAAATAAATGAAGTACATGGAGGTTTAATTTGTTGCGTTTTGGGCAGGAAAGGAGTGTTAGATATTTAGATATTATTAAGGAAATGTACGAGTGCTAACTAATAACAGTTTCCAGTAAAGGGGAAGGAGGTTTGGGTTTGAGAAGTCTTACTAGCTTTAATTTTGCTCTCCTTGCCAAATGGATTTGGCGGTTTGGAGTGGAGAATAGTAATTTATGGAGATTAGTGATCGGTGGCAAATATGGCTTAGAGGAAGGAGGATGGTTCACAAGAGCATGTAGAGGATCTCATGGGATAGGGTTTTGGAAAGCTATTTGTAGTACGGTGGAAAGCTTCAACAAAGGAGTACATTTTAAGGTGGGGAAAGGGAATAGAATTAAATTCTGGAAGAATGTTTGGTGTGGGGATATTCCATTAATGCATAGTTTTCCGGGGGTAGCAACTTTAGCATCTAATATCGACGTATAGGTTAAGGACTATTTGGTTAAAGAAAATAGGGGGTTGGAGATGGGATTTGATTTTTAGGAGAAATTTGTTTGATTGGGAGGAGGAAGTAGTCGGACTGTTGGAAGAGATCTATAAAATCAAAATTAGAGAGGAAGGAGACTCTAGAACTTGGATATGGTCGGATGATGGCGAGTTCAATGTTGGTTCTATGTATAATTCATTACAAGAGAGGGCACCGTGGAAAGGTCCGCGGAAGCTGATTTGGAAGGCTGGTTTGCCTACTAAGGTTTCTTTTTTTATGTGGACTGCGGTAGAGGATAGTGTTCTAACACAGGAGAATTTAAAGAGGAGAGGTTGGATCATGGCATCTAGATGCTATTTGTGCATGAAGGAGGAGGAATCTGGTTCCCACTTGTTTCTTCATTGTGAATATGCCAGAAGCATTTGGTGTGCCTTTATTCAAAGATTCAAGCTGGTTTGGGTCATGAATAAGGACTTGAAAGAGGCCCTGGTTAACTGGGGTTGGAAGAGGAAGAGGAACGGTAAGAAAAAAAGTGATCTATTATGGAATTGTTGTCCAGCTGTTATTAATTGATCAATTTAGAGTGAAAGAAACAGCAGGATTTTTGAAGGCAAGGAGAATTCTGTTCAGAAAGTGGTGGAGAAGGCTGTTTCACTTCTATTTTTCTGGGTTTCGATTCATGCGGAGTTTAAAGGAACTCGTTTTGATGAGTTTAATAGCAGATGGTGTTTATTTTGGGATTAGTTAGGATACTTTATGATTGGGTTATTTTATACGATTGTATACTTGTACAGATTACATATATGATTATTAATATAAGTCTTTATTTACCGATCAAAAAAAAAATAGCCATACTTGTTCTACATTTCGGAAATTTCACTGAAAAATCTAAATTATTTCCAATTGGCCCAATATTTTTTGTTTTTTGAGTGAGAAATTCCTGAGATTTTCTAAGCCAAAGTAGCAAAATTATGTGAAACCAAAACTTAAAACCTTGGTTCATCAGTTTGGCCAATTTGGATTAGATTTTCTCCTCCTTTTGCTAGTGGTAATGTGAGAAATGAAGGCTGAATCAAGAAAAGATAATTTTGTGGACCCAGATTGCACTCTAGTATCCTGACTGACAAGGCTGAATTGAAACCATCATAATTGGGAATGGGGTGTCTTGGCAAGGATCAAGGTAATGAAGCTCTCATACTCAAGTCCAAGTTCTTTCAGGACCAAAAACATTTTGTTGACATCAGAGACCGGGCTCCCTATCTTTGCTAGTTCACAGACAGCTGTGAATCGCCTGATATAGTTGTGTGGGGTATGTCCCTCTTTTGCATAATTGAAGTTGCTAGCAGAGCTGATACTTGCTCGCCCTAAATTTCTGGGCAGAACTGTCAGCCAACGGTTACCATACACAATTAGAAATGGTGAGGCCAACTGTTTCAACAAAAACGTCCTCCAAAAGGATGGCATTAATCCAGAAATTTGATCGATGATTTCCCAGGTCTCATTTTCTGGGTATGGGACTTGGTTCATCTATTGTCTAGGAATTCAGGAGGCTGAAGAATTGTCCCTTCAACAAATCCTATTAGCTTTTGGCTGCATAGGACTGAAATGAATTGATTTTTCCACAGTAGACAATTGGAATCCGCTGATTTAACAGACATGAAGTTGGTGATAGGTGTCAAAGCTGCTTCCAGTGAGATGGATGAATCTGATTTTTGACTTGGAAGGTCACAACCTATGATAGATTATATTTTTTTTCTTGTTGCTTGATTGGTCACTCTTGAGTATATGTTCTACATATACAGAAGCGTCGCTTACATATTGTGAGGAGATATCAATCTCCTATTTACAAAACAAGAAAAAAAAAATATAATCTACAAAAAGAGATTCTATGTAGTTCGATATTAGTTGAAATCAAGAAGGTGCCTTGGGTTGTAGAGATCCTTAGAGAAATCAATGTGATCCTTCTTAATGAGTTGTTGAGAATCATAATCATCCTTATAATATGCCTTGTCATATTTAACACACTGCCTATAGGGAGCCCAAAGAGGGGCACCAAATAAATATAAGAGCCCGAAGAGAAGCAACTACTATGAGTCTAGGAAAGCCATGTTTCAGAATAGATATATTGTCGATCCAGGAAAATAGACATACAGATAAATCCATTGTTTTAATGTGGTAGACTGGTAGTGGCACCTTTGCTGTGAAGAGAATATCCCTGATTAAACCCGGTTTTGTTTCTGGAATCAAACATGAATTCTGTGTTTGGTAATCAGTTGAATAGTTCATGATAAACATTCCAATGGTCCAATCAAAAAGAAAATAACATTTAATACCTAACAGAAAACTAAAATAGGAAAATGGAATGGATACCTTTAACCCACTTTATAATTATCCTCCTCTCTATCGCTATCATTTACAAGGGTAACTAAATCCTCATTTCACTATAACCAAATAAGTTTCTCCCTTTCCCAAAGTTTTGTTCAAATGAACTCTATCACACCTCACCAACAATTTTCTACTTTTTTTTATCAGTAAGGAAGATATTATATTAAAAATGAAAAACAGAAATATAGATGTACAAATATGACTGAGAAAACCTTCCCCAATGCACACAAAGGCTTCGTTTGGATAGCTGGATTTTTTGAGAATATGTAAGAAAGGCTAACTTTCTTGCAAAATAGGGTGTTTGGATAGCAAGATTTTGTAACGAAAAAAATATTCCCATTCATTCCCAAAACTCCAAAAAAAGGGCAGCTCACAAATTCCTACGAAAAACACAGGGATATGCGAGAATATGTGAGAATACATCTCATGACCTCTCATTTTGTACAAAAAATACCCTTTCAACTCTTATTTTATACCAAAAATACCCTTACAACTCAATTATTTTTACCAAAATACCCCTACAAAATTTAACTTCTCCGCATATTCTTGCAACATTCAAACACCTTGTACTCAATTTTCTTACATATTAGTTTACTTTTCTTGTATTTCACTTTCCAAACTAACTTTCTGGCATACTTTTGGCATCCAAACAGAGCCAAAGTCTGTACATGACTATAGATACAAATATAGGAAGAAACAAGTATCTACAGAAACCTAGGAAGAAACGATTTTCTACTTTTTTTTTCTGGAATTAATGATGAATTGCCATTTTTAAAAAATAGAGGAAAAGAGGAAGGGGGAACGACGCAACTGGTTCTTTTCTTAACCAGCAGGATATATATTCTCCCTTTTTTCACTGCTCAAACCAAATCATATTGAACAAAAATGGAAGGAAGATAATCACATTTTTTTCCTTTTCTTAGGGTTCTAGTCAAAATTTTCTTTCCACCGATATGAGAGGTACCAAATTAACAGTGGTATTGAGATTTGTTCATCAAAACATCTCTCCACTTCCATAAATGGATTATACTTGCATTGTGGATAATTAGAAAGAGCAAAATCTGAATAACTAAAGTATACAAAGCTGAAACAGTTCACATTGTCTTATTTCTTCTTCCGATTTTTTGCTATCCAATACTCCACTTTTATCTTTCCTTAAATTCCTAATTCCCTCCGCTCATGTGAATGTAAACAAGACTATCTTAAAATTAGGGTTTCGTATCAAAATATGGTACATGCACAGCATAACACCGTTTACAAAACAAAGAACATCAATAATAAATAGTAATCCCCCAACAATAACATATAATATAATTATCGGTAAGGATGTCGAAAATTCTTTGGTAATCCAACAACGAACATATAGTAATTCTATACCGAAAATGCAATGACGTGCATGAATTCAAATTCGTTCCATTCTTCACTGATTCAAAGAGAATTTTCTAGGGTTTTCGGAGAAACAACAGTAGCATGATGCACAATCATAGGACAGAGAAAGCAAACAAAATGCATGACATACCTCTTTGTTCTGCTCCCGCTCTCTGTCCTCGGTTCTTCGTTCACTCCTTCCTTCTTCTCGAGTAAAGGTTGTTTTGAGTGTCTCTTGCTTGTTGTTAGGATTTGCAGCAGAAGAGACGATCTCGGCCTGGAGAGAGATGAGGTTCAATAGAGGAGGCTTAGCTACAGAAAGTAGAGGTGCAACTTGCGTCGGTTAAACCCGAAACGACACCGATTCAAATCGGTTTGGTTAGGTTCCTAGATATTTGGTTCGGTTTTGATTTTAAAATTATAAAACCAAGTTAAATCGGTTTGGTTTTGGGTTGAAGACTCTATTAAATTAAACCGAACTGAAATCCGAATTCTATTATATAATTCTAAAAGCGAATTATATATATTTATATTTATATTTACATATATTTGATTCGGTTTTATTTTGAAATTATACAATTGAAATATATTGGTTTGATTTTGGGTTGAAGCCTCTATTAAATCGGATCGATTTAAAAACCCGAATGCTAGTATATAATTCTAAACCGAACTATGTATTGTATGTGATATAATTTATTTTTATTATATGTGATATATAAAATATGGTATCTTATATATATTGTTGATCGGGAGGGCTAATTTAACCCCATTTACACGCAGGGGCTTGATTACGAGTGCTTGTACGCGTTTTGGGTATAGCTGCACACATTGAATCATTCAATAAAGCTGTAACAGTTGTACAGTCGTCCCTTTCACGTACCAACTGTCAGCAGCTGCGTACGGTGATTAGACTGTTTGGTGAAAAGATAAGATTTGAAGCGACAGAGAGATATCTGACCTTTCTTATCATCAAAAAAGGCGATAGCTTCTCAAGGAAGCTACCTTTTTGAATTTAAGCTTGTTAGGGGACGTCATGTGTTCCAAACCCAACTTCCGTCTGCCCTTTTTTGAGGTATGCAAATGACCAAGGACTTATGTTCCCGAGGCATACTGCCTTCTAGGCATCCTAGGGAAAGGGAATCTTACTCTTCCCTCGGTGGGCCTTACTTTACTCGGAGGACGTATTTAGGGGCATGCTACCCTTAATGAACTCCTCAAATAGTTATGATCTCAATGGATCCTCGAAGTCACATCTACTTACTCCCTATAACGGACTTCGAGAGATTTTATTCCATACATTTATGTTTTGAAGGTATTCTTATGCAAAGAAGGATCTTCGAAGGAACTTTCTGTACTTTCTAACTCAGGAGTCATGCTTGGATCATATCCATAGACTTCGAATGACTATGCTGTATGTTTTGTCTTGAAGAATCACAAGGCAAGTATATTCAAGCCGAGGGACAACCTCGACGGACATTTCCGAGGGACAACCTCGATGGACATTTCCGAGGGACGTCCTCGACAGACGAGTCCGAGGGACAACTTCGACGGACTATTCCGAAGGAAATCTCTTCCAGGCTAACCACCTCCAGATGGTCAAATCGAAGGAAGTATTTTTCCCTCCCGCTAAGGATGGATTCAAAGGAGGAATATTCCTTCCTCCTAAGGCGAATTCTAGGCTAACCACCTCGAGAGGGTCAACTCGTCAAGGGTTTCGCCCCAAAAAGACTACGAATTCCGTCCTCCCTTGGGGGATGCTGATTTTGGTTTACCCCCTCGAATGTTGTCTTTTACGCATCAGACTTACCAATTGGGGATCGAAGTCACTATCATTCATTCTCGTGAACTGACTTCGAGCCATACCTTGGGACTTTCACTTCCAGAAAGCAAATCCTCGGTGGAAAGGGCTTTAGAAGTTGAAAGCACG
>JAUPMG010154365.1:0-10951 GCA_031762675.1 Pachysandra terminalis
CGATCCGCGGTCTAGCAATAGATCCCGAAGGTCATACCTCGTGATCCGTGCCTTTCCCCTTGGGATATGAGTCACCGAGATCCGAGGCGTGACAGTTTGCCTCTTATGTGAATGAATGATAAATAAATAATGTGGATGGGCGGTTGGTACTAAAATGCCCAATTCAACCCAATGTTGGTTGTAGAATTAGTATAATGATTAATTTCCTATTAGTAGTGGTTAGAAAGACTTATAGCTAGGAATTCTACAGTGTGTAATCTTAGGTGCAGTTAGTAGGTTAGGTATATAAGTATGTATAATTATATGAACATATGTGTAATCATCGTAATTAGTGAGTAGGACTCCGTATGTTATACTTTGGTAAAGTAGTTATGGGACTGTGCCCATATGATTGATTTCGTGAATATATGCTTGCGAACTATTGTGTGTTGCATTAAACTTAAAGATGTGAATTGAATATTGCATATGGACCTTCCGGCTGTGATAGCCTACTCTTCAACCCTTCAACCCTTCATGACACCAGGGTTAGACTGACACATGGGATATTGACTTGAAAGCTAATTAGTCCTATGAAAGGACACTGGTCGGACCAAGATGAATGAGCAAACCCACATAGGGACTCTCTTCAGTCTGGAGGAGAGACAATTTTCCAAGGATTTGCACGTTGGTGTAAGCTTGGGGGATAGCTAGGCCATATTATGCCTCTATTGGATTGTGAAAATGTATGAATCCCTAAGTGATACTGCAAGTGGCTGCAAGTCTTGGCCGAATGAGCCGTGATAAAAAATAAGTGGGGGAATTGTGCCTCCTATGTTGAAAACCCTTAAAACTATGTTGTTCCCATAGAATGGTCATATTCCCAAGCCCGTCCTACGGGGGGATGATTTCAGGTTGCTGGAACTCCCAGGATAGAGATTCGAGATCAGTGTTATCATACGATATTTCACCACTTAGACAGCTTTACATTTATCTTGCAGTGCACGTCTGTGTTGATATTGTTAACAGTGCCACTTATATGAAGCACTTGGCCTAATTCTCATAAATCAAACCATGCATGTAGTGTAGGACCACAAACCATTGAGTATTACCCTGTGAGGATGGGAGAGAATTATTACTACGTGACACAACTGTACACTGCACACACTTATTACAATTATTACACCATTGTACACGTCTGCACATTTTCACTAGTACTAGAACATGTGTGAATGTCTTTCATCGAAGGTTTACTCATCCGAGCTTCCAGCTTATAGATGTTGTTTAATATTTCAAGTTAAGGAGCTTAGATGCGGCACGAGAAGACTTGGATTGGGTAGTGTACTCTGATAGACTTATGGTACAGAATGTTAGAAATAGACTTTACTCCAACTGAATTTGCTAATTTAGCATATGATGTATAGTTACTTATATCTTACTAGAAGTGTTAACCTTCCTCTTATGTTGTTGATCCATCTCCATAGTGATATGGGATGAAGGTCATAACTAAATTCGAAGATTTTAAATTTTTGGATTGGTTCGTGACACCCCATTAGATCTTTGAATAAATCATCCACACCCATTATTTACTTTTATCATAGGAACCTCATAAAGCAGTTTGAATCAAGTGCCCTATCCATAGGGCTAATAAAAAAAATATCATTTTCTCCTTCTCAATGCTTAACATTCACTCACAAACTTTTTCCTTCTCAATGATTAACATTCACTCACAAACTTTTTTTATTAAGGATGATTAAGGTGAGTTACCCATATCGAGATTGGATATCTCTTAATTAATTTTGCCGGCCCCAAGCCTATATGTTTCAACCACAAGGTTATTTTACTTACAAACTCGCTTTATTAGTTCGATGGTATATTGCTCAATGCACCATCCTTTCATGTGGTCATTTTATCAAATAAGGACAAATTGTACTATTTTTATTTCACTTTATTATATCTGGGTAGCAACTTAACCTCTAATTGAAAAGTCGATTTTAAAAAGTCTATGGCTTATAGCAAGAACAATAATGGAAAGTTATAAATTAGTTATATATTGAACTTAAGAGTTTCAGATATTACGTTTACAAAATATAAAAAATTTAATCAAACCATACAGGAGTTATCCGTACTTTTCATTTATCTATTACTTAAAACTCATCCAAAATGTGTTTTATTTCAATTATTTGATCCACGTGCAATGCACTTGCATTATTACTAGTATAATATAATATAATATAATAGATATATATATATATATACTTAAATAATGTGTAACATTTTTTTTAATAAAACAGATGCATATTTTATACACGTAAATAGGATACAATTAATCAATGGGTGAAGGAGACCAAACTAAGTTAATTGTTGAGCAATCGATGATTCAAGATTATGAAGTCGAATTCATAGGGAAATTGGATTGGATCCGGTAAGTTTACAATAGGGTAGCAGTGGGCCATTCGGTCCACTGACCTAGTATTTGGATTGGATTGGACAAGATATATAGCTCATGGCTTTATACTTGTCAAGCTTACCTTGATCTGACCAAGGTACGAGCCAGGCTTGAAAAAGGAAATTGAAAGCCCAACTCAATCCAGCCAGGATGAATAATATTGCATTCATATTAATTGAGTTGAGTTTGGGTTTAGGTTTTTTCAAACGGGTCAACCCAAACAATCCTTTGGGTATCTATTTATTTTTATTTTATTTTAAGTGGGGTCTTATATAGCTCACAAGTAATGTAAGTACATGATTGTAATTTTATCTTTACATAGGTTTCGTAATTGTTTTTATAGGATTTTCTTTTACACAGATTTATAATTCCTTGATATACAATATTGTCTATTGGTATATCTCCTAGACTACTATTACATATTAAAATTATTCTAATTTTTTTATTCATAGGTATTTTACCATTTTTATATTTGATAGGTTAAAAATATATGTGTTAATGTTTATTAAATTTTTTATAATATTTATTAAAAGTTTAATATATTAAATTAGTGATGTAGAAACGTTGATGATTGATAATTTCATTAATTTAATATGTTATCAATTTAAAATTTATTTTATTAATAAATTAAAAAATAAACAGATTGGCAGGTTAAACCAATTTATTAGCAAATTGAGTTCGGTTTCATGATTTCCCAACCCATCAGTAAACGGATTCAACCCAGTCCAATCCATTTAAGTTGCAACTCATTTAAAACCCATGAACCCTCCCTAACCCGACCCAACCGATCCGTTGCCACTGCTAAGGAGGACGGGTCTAAACTGACTAACTATAGCGCATTCCACGGTTTCAACTTTCCACGGTAGTTGCAGACATAAGATTGAGTAGTTTATTCCAACTGAAACCACGTTGATTCAACTCGGTCGGTGCTCTGACGCGGAAGTACTGCTACCCTCGATCACCGCTACATATTCACTCACCACGTGACAAATAATGAATCTTATTTTGACAGGTGTCTACATGCTTGTGGAGGTTGACCGATGGTATATGACGCTGAACTGATAATCCAATAGCTTTCCAAACGAAATAATTAATTAGTTGTTTCTTTTTTATTTTTGGGTCTAAACCACTTGGCATCCCACACCACACCCACGGGTGTAGGACCAATCTTTGTTCGGGGCGAGAGCAATTATGATAAACTCATGATCATGAGTGCTTCTAGTGAGATTCGAACTCCACTTACCTCCCACTAAAACCCAACTTGCTTCCGGCTTAGCCACACATACAGGTGGTTATAAGTTGTTTCAGCTCCACCATATACCAACTCAACGAAAGGTAGCCATGTCGGGTTCGTACGGTGAAGTGGGATCCATCTGATCATAACTCACGACAAATTGGGTTCATGGACTCTTAGATAGTTTGGTTCTGACTATTCCATTCCACCGGATCAGCCGCGGGTGATCTTGTCGTCCGGGTGAGTGAGTGCGGCGGTATTTTATTGGCCATTCGCACGTGTAAACAAAAGAGGAAAAATTTAAAATATATTTTTTTATTCACAAAAGTTTAAATATCAGGAACCAATAAAGTGTTGCCTACAATCACTCGCACGGCATGACCGCCCGAACCTGATCCACTCTCTTGTTCCCCCGACCGGTAGTTAGGGATTTGGATTGACTTCTTATATTTGATTTTTTTTTTTTTTTTACTTTTCCTATTATCCTCTCGCATTAAAGTAAAATGGAGTTTGGCTTATTCAAAGTCTCTATAAAGAAGTTTCCTAAATAAAGAAATACCCAACACGAGAAAGTATAATATCATCCTGAATCGCATTGACGTTAATACGCTCTACTCCTTATTGACCGCCAATTCAAACTTTGTCATGCGCGATCAAGATTCAAAAGTCAAGATCAAGATATTTAAACGGTTCATGCTAGACTATTTTCAAAGAAAATTCTTGGATCAATTGTGGATAAGATCCCCTTGAACAAATATTTAGTTAAACAAATGCATGACTCAGACAAGACCCATGAACCTGCTGGAACATCCAACCGTCCGATCAGATGACTCGTGAACTTAATAAATAAATATGTCTGGAAGCAGCCGACAAAGTCAGTCTACAGTACAACACAGAAGCGTCATCTCATCACGTGGCCACGTAATGGCGACTACTTCTTTGAAACATTTAAGTGGGGGGCCACCTGTTTAATTTTTCTTTGTCTTTGTTGAACCATTTGGTACGTTTTTTTTTTGTTGGTATCCAACCATTTGGTAGTTGAGGCCTAACCGTTAATAATTTTCCGTTGGAAATATTATACTTTGACCCGTAAGGTTTTTAATAATTATAATTAGACCCTTTAAAGTTTTATAAATTATAATAGAATCTTTCGTCGAAAACCTAAGGGAGTTGGCTGGTCAATTAACGGACGTTGAGTTATTGATCGATGTATCCCTTATAAGTCGTTTTTCTTCAATTGTTTGTTGTGTTTTTCTTTAATAAATGATTTAAGTGTGACTTTGGAGCATGATGATTCTTGACAAAGAATATATCAGTGAATTATCGTTAGTTAACCTATTCCTTGAGATTTCTAATAATTTTAGTTAGACCCTTTAAGGTTTTAAAAATTATAATAGAACTCATTATCGAAAACCTTGAGAGGTCAGTCAACTAACGACATTGAATCATTGACTGATATACTTTTTATAAATCGTTCTTCATAAATCATTTGATGTATTTTTATTTTTTTCTTGTTTAATGAATGAGTCAACTATGATGTTGAAGTTTAATGGCTCTTTAGTCGAGAGACTAAGGACATTTTAGACCTAAAGTTTATCCACTTAATCTACATGCTATGAATAACAATTTATAAGAAGTATATTAATCAATGACTCAATGCCATTAGTTGAATGTTCAGATAAAAGGTGTTATTGTAATTTAAAAAACTTTAAGAGCTCTACTGTAATTTTTAGAAATCTTAGAGGATCAAAATATAATTTTCCCTTTTTCTGGCCTTTGTAAACTCTGACGTGTTATCTTATGATTCGTTCACCCAAAAAATAAAAAGAAAAGTAACTAATATCTTACGATTCTATTCTCGTAGCATCTTATCTCATTGGTGCGTGTGACTCTATGGAGCTCACACGTGGCAATGGGCGGCACGCAACCTGCCGTGTATATGCTACTTGTCACAAACTTAGAGGCTAGAGGCACACACGTACACAGGTTTTCAGGGTCCCACCATAAAATTCCCACTTGCTTTGAATAAAGAATTCTCTTGCTTATTTTAGTTGCCTTTGATTTGGGGACCATAAGGTTAATTCGTTAACTTATTCTTTCTTTTTATTATTCTTTTGGTTCGGATATGGGAGCATGAAAGAAAAGAAGAGACAGATTTGTTGATGAAATGAAATTAAAAGGAAAGCATGCTTGCTTTTGTGATGTCCAAAGAAAAAAAGAAAAGACAGACAGAAAGAAGAGAAATGATTGTATTAATTGAATTCGGTGGTAAAGAATAATTTACTATAATAAAAAATTAAAATAAAGTTAAACCGGGGATGCAATTCGATTCATTTGGTTCGGTTTGACATAAGTCGAAAGGAGACCGAGATAAGTGAAGATAAACTCCAAATTGAACCAAACCGACCTCCCTAAACCGAAAACCGAATGGAGTTGAAATGGAAGCCCTAAACCCAAGCCAACCTAATCAAAATTGCCATGTTGGTTCGGTTAAATATAATCAATAATACAAAGACCCTAATTCGCTTAAATCGGTTTGGTTTTGTTCATTTTAGAGGTAATATAAACTTAGCATTCGGGTTTCAGTTTGATTTGATTTAGCCAAGACTTCAATCCAAAACCCATAACAAAATCGATAATAATTTGGTTTTATCACTTCATAAACAAAATTGTACCAAATATTTAGAAACCCAACCTAAATTTAACCTAATTGGGCCAGTCAGTTTTCGGGTTGAACTGATCCGAGTTGCATCCCTACACCTATGGGTGCAACTCGGTTCGATTTTAATCTGGTTGAGCTCAATCAAATCCCAAACCAACCTCCTTGAAGCTCAACCCAAATCCAACTCAACTTGAACCATGAAATCCAAAAACCAAACCGATTTTATTATGTAAACCCTAAACCCAACCCAAATTGCTATTTAGGATTGGCTTGGATTGAATTAATTTAGGTTGATAAGCACGATCATAGCTTGAGTCATATATTTAGACTTAAACCAACCTGAACAATGTACAAATACTTAAATTTTAAAATTTAGAGGGGCTTTTATAAACTCCTAATTCTAAAATTTACATACTTTTAATATATATATATATATATTAGTCGGGTTAATTTGGTTTGGGTTTCAGAATGGGTCAAATTATTTGAAGCATTATCCAAAATCGAATCGAATTAACTTGGATTGGCTTTTTTCATCCCAAAACTAATCCAAAGTGACGTTAAACCATCTTTAATCGATCTAAAGTTAGGTTGAGTCGATTTGGGTTCGGGATAATCCGACTCAAGTTGTACCCCTACCTACACCCTGATCTAGTAATTCATATTTATTTCTCCTACCTTTTGAGGAGTGTCATGTTTATGTATCGAAAATTCGGTATCAGAATGTGCAGTTGAGAAGCCTAGAGAATACTAGTACCAAAAAAAAAAACAAAGAGAAGCCTAGAGAGTACAGGAAAGGTAATGCAGGTTCCAAAAAGGTGAAGAGGATCAAAAGATGAATAAGCAAAGTGAAACCCCTAGTGTCTTCCTAAGTTCCAATCAATAAGAAGTGGGGTCTCGGGTATTCCTTAACCAAGAAGATACCCATTTAAATATGAAGGGCCCACGTCTCAAAGTTCTCCACCCACGTTGATTCCTCCACATCACTAGAGTGGCAAATCGCCAAAGAGATAGGCCTGGAAAATAGACCTGGAAATGGGTCGGATTCGAAATTTGAATAGAAATATGTTAGATCCGAATTTGAATTCGAATATGACGGATTTTCATAAATTTTATTCGAATTTGATTATGATTTGATATCTAAATCCAAAATTCAATTTGAACTGAATATCGCAAAATCCAAGTCTAGAAGAGAAAAATACTAAAAACTAGTGTGTTTTTTTTTTTTTTTTGTTTACAAGGTACTGGCAATATATATTACGAGTAATAATATTATGTAGTTATAAGATATAAAAGTAATGTATGTGATTGAATGAATATATTATTATGTGAGGCACTATTCATAGATAATGATGGTATGTGACACACTATACAAAAAAAGAATACATGAGTTTTAATTATATAATCGAATTGGATCTTAATCGAATTGGATTTATATAGATTCATATTCAATTCGATTATAATAAAAAAATTTAGATTCGGATCTTAATCGATTTTCGGATCGAAAATATCTTATCGAACCCACTATAATCGAATCAGATTCGGGTTAAGATCTGATCCATTGACAGTCCTACAAAGAGATATTTGTCCCAGTCATTGAAACTGTAATCACACTCTTTATTGGAAACCTTGAGAGGTTGGTCAACTCACAACACTGGATCATTTACTAATATACTCCTTACAAAGAGTTGAATGACTTTTAGATAAAGTAATAAATCTTAGGTCTAAAATAAATATATTTTTCTATAGATATGAAAAATGTTAAGATGAGATAGCCTAATAATGGACCATCACATGTAAGGACTATGATCGACATGAAGCAAGATCTCCACTGATACCCCTGGGTATAACTCTCGGAAACTTCTTAGAGAAGAACACCGGTCGGTTCAAGGAATTGGTTGAAGGAATATATGACCAAGGCATAGATATAGGGAGAAGGTAGTGTACTACCGTGATGACCATTTATTACATAAATTACAAGATGATCAACACTACGATGAATATGCAATGAAGTTAATATCAACTAGTACTCCACAGCGGGATATCAGACCCCTTTACAGCAAGATGCTGATGCAGAAATACTTCTAAAGTCATACTCGAGGGCGCCCACCAGTGATGGGATAACCCTTCGGGTTCTTAAGAGTCTCACTTGTGCTGGGGCATCCTCTCAAGTCATACTCGAGGGTGCCCACCTGCGATGGGACAACCCCTCGGATTCTTGAGAGCCTTAGAGATGCGTCTCACATTTATCAAAGAGACGCATCTCGATAAACACGTCGATATGAATTTACACCTAAGGGGAGTGACCTCCGTGGAGACTGTAAGATGTCGACATCGATATGAATTTACACCTAAGGGGAGAGATCTCCCTAGAAGTTGTAAAATGTCGAATCTACTTCCGTCTAGAGCGATGCTTGATGACGTCGTAGGCGATACATCCTCCGTCTAGAGCAATGCTCGATGACGTCATAGTCGATACCACCTCCTAGAGCGATGCTCGATGATGTCGTAGGCAATACTTCTTCAGTCTAGAGCGATGCTTGATGACGTCATAGGAGATACTATCCTCCATCTAGAGCGATGCCCGATGACGTCGTAGGCAATACTACCTCCGTCTAGAGCAATGTTGAAGACGTAGAAGGTGATACTACCTCCGTCTAGAGCGATGCTCTAAGACGTAGAAGACGATACTACCTCTGTTTAGAGCGAAGCTCTAAGACGTAGAAGGTGATACTACCTCCGTCTAAGAGCGAAGCTCTAAGATGTAAAAGGTGATACTACCTCCATCTAAGAATGAAGCTCTACGACGTAGAGGGTGATACCATAGCCTCCGTCTAGAGGGAACCTCGCGACATAGAATGAACGCTTTCGTCTAAAGGGAACCTCGATGACGTAGAAGATCACACAGTCTTGAAAGTACTATGGTTCGAGGACCTCGAAAGTACTAAGACTAGCAGCCTCGATGCCGTCAAGACTGGACAACCTCGATAATGCCAAGACTAAACATTTTTCACTACCACAAATATCTACTGATCGCCAACGCCCATATCGATGTGTCGTGAGGCTCACCAACACTTGGCAATATTTGGGGTTATAGGTCATATCACGGTCTCTCAGTGTCAAACCTTTAATTATCCAAACGACTTGTGATTGGTCGACCTAAGAGACTGGGGCACATAATGCGCACTACCCAGGTAAACGTTTTAATCACCGTCAGAAACAGTGGTTGGGAATTCTCACTTCCCTCATTCGGGAGGAGAATGAAAAAAGGCGGAAGACCTCTGATGAAATTACCAAACCTTGAACTACGTCTGACTTAATCCCTGTTTGGGTACGTAAGCAGCTTGCAAAAGGTTTAGTCATAATCTCAATTAGAGCCCTAGAGTTTGGAGAAGCTCTAACACCTTGACCCATTATCTCTCTTAGCCTGATTCGACTGGTGTTAGAGTGTCCACCAGTTTGACTCTTTAGTTCTTCTAGAGACGAAATACGGTCACTCATTGATTTAGGTTTTTGTCGATATGTAATATCACACTTGGTGACTACTCACAAAACCACCCACTATATCTTCCCAGTCTCTCGACTGAAGAGCCCGACCAAATAACTATCACGCTTTAACGTTACAATTGAATCATTCATGAAAAAGAAAAAAAAGAAAAACACATTAAACGATTGACGAAAAACCGTTTATAAGAACGCGGATCTCTGTTTATAAGAACGCGAATCTCTGTGATGAACATGCCTTGTGATGGGCGTGTGACCACAAACATACAAAAGACAAAATAATAAAATGATAACTTTTCCCTCGAGTATGTCTCCCATCACAAGCCCATCACAGCGTGTTCATTACAAAGATATGCACTCGGTTTACAAGGGATATATTAGTTAATAACTCAATGCGGCTAGTTGACGACCTCTTTAGGATTCCGACAAAAGGAGGCATTATAATTTCAAAAACCTCATAGATCAAATTGCAATTACGAGAAACCGCAGAGGTCAAAGTGTAATTTTCGCAAATAAAAATGGATAAAGTATCGTAATATCTTAATTGACTTTAGAAAGATCTGCACAGAATTACCCGTTTAGTCAATTCTTATAAATAAATAAATTTCGTATGAACCTTCCTAATAACTCCTTATAGAATATATATATTCTCCAAGGTCTATCCATAGAAGGCAAAAGAAGCCAGTTCTAGTGAAAATCGCACAGAATCTTAAGATTCCAAATTCCCCTTTTCGATTTTCTATTTAAATCATTCCTTTGCAAGCTTTCCTTCAATCATACTTGTTTAAGCTTTTTTCTCTCTTGATCAGTTCTTTCCATGGCTCCAAGCTTGACCAAACCTGCTTCCGACCTTATTGGTCTGGTTCACGACATCCCACCACCTTCAATAGCTCTTGAAGGATCAAACTTTACCGTTAATGGCCGTCCAATCCTCTCCGAGGTCCCACCTAACATTGTAGCCACACCTGCAGATCATCACAAACCCACGAACACGAACGGCTGCTTCGTGGGGTTCGAATCAAACGAGCTAAAGAGCCGACACGTGGTGCCCATCGGCAAGCTCAAGGGAATCAGGTTCATGAGCATATTCAGATTCAAAGTCTGGTGGACCACCCACTGGATCGGTAAC
>JAUPMG010154386.1:0-10951 GCA_031762675.1 Pachysandra terminalis
ATATATTTATTTATTTATTTCCCTCCCTTTTCCTTTAGCATCAATTTACTTTATTGTAAATATAGTCATCGCAATTAAATAGCACGATTGCCAAGAATTGTTTTTTTCAAACCTCTATTAAGGGACAAAGGGGGAGTTCAAGAGAACTTACCTTGTCCTAGTTGTCTACCCTCTCCTCTAAGCATATAAAAGAGAGAAGCCCAAACCAAGTTATATAAGACCAATGGCACATAGTGGGGATTTGGGCAATACATGTGAAGTTTATACTCCTCCTATGGAACATTGTAGGCAAGTTTTTTTGCGTCTTCATGAGTTGAAGGACATAGGAGCACTCAATCCTGAACGCCTTGAAGTTCATTGGCCCTACACTCTTCCGATCCTTCGTGAGGCGAGAGAGACTTTGTTGGGAGCCTTTCAAGCGTTCTTTGAAGCTTTTCGTATGACTGATCATATATCCTTTCGTAGGATAATGTGGGTCGACTATTTTGTTTTGGTGGAGCAAATATCGTCACTATCCCTTGAAAGAACAGGTTCATATTATAAAGGTCTTTTTTGTCGACTTCGTCGTCTTTCTCTGAATGGGCATTTTCATTGTTGATTTCTTGATGGCGCCTTATTTTATTAGGCACAAGAATTTATGAGGAGATGGAAAAGTTGAAGCAGGAGGTAGAAAATTGTGATAACATATTTCTGGCAATCAGAATGAATCCCTCCTATCAAGCTGCGCCATCCTTGGAGACTCGGGCATAAGTGCTAGAACATCAAATGGAGGGTATGCCAAATGTTGTTCACCGTGCTCAATGGAGGGGATAAGCACGCGCCATTCGTCGAGAGGCTGACCTGTATAGTTTAATAGGAGTCAGGGAGGATGTTGCCGATCGTCGTAGGATCTTCTTCGATCACACTTGCGGCTTGAATGTCTTCAAGGCTCAATTGATATCATATTTTGGTGAAATGCCTGCAGCTTTTGCTAGCGAACCCGACGAAGATGAAGAGAGTGACACGTAGAATAGGGGAGATGTGTCATTCTATTATTCTTAGTCAGTTCAGTATCGATGCTCCCTTTTGATTAGTGTATGAGTGTCGCGTACTAGTGAGAGATATTGTCACAACCTGAAAATTTTAAAACTTTAAACTAAGGTTAAAAAGGTAATTTAATAAAGCCTAATTAAGCCTAACATAAATATTAAGTAATTAAGACTCAAGCTATGTAATTGGAGTATAATATAGTAAGTCTAAACTAATAAGTTATAACTAAGAATAAGGTTAAGATGGTAATTTGAACTAATATGAACCTATTTTAAACCATAAGTTAACTTGAACACATAAGCTAATTCTAACTTATAAGTTATTAAAATGCTATAAGCTAAACCTTATAACCTTAATTGAACTTAATAAGCTTAGTAATGAATTAATGGCTTAATTAATACCTTAAGGACTTATAAGTAACTTAACTAATTGATTCAAAGGTCAACAATTTCGTGGTCGGTAGTTTAGTAAATTTCCCTGACTTGTTAAAAATCATAACATTGTGTTGGCTTAGACCCTGACATGTGAGGATGGGTTGTTAGCCTTCCCTAGGTTTAGAATAGCCCTTGTAGCTTTTGTTGGCAGCTCAAAACCTGAGCCCATAAGACACTAAACCCTAGGAGAGGAGTGTATAAATACTCACCTAAATGTTGCTGGAATATTGAGGAAGAACAAGAGAAACCCTAGAGCAGGAGTTATGGAGGAAGATGAGAGTTGGTGGAGTAGATTTCAACATCAATACATGTGAGTTTTTCCCCAATACGTGAGCATTTAAACTCAAACATTCTTCTGGTTTATTTAAGACCATGTGATTAAATGTCATGTTTGAGATTAAACTCAAATTGTTAGTATGTTGAATGCCTGGACCTATATGTTGTATTGCGTGATTAAAGTTGTTTTCTAAAGAAATGCTTGTTGATTATGCTATATAGATTGTGAGTGATAGGGTTTTCCATGATAGAATCCTTAAGTTGTGTAGAGGGCTGTTTGGTATGTTTAAATGTTGAGAATTAACTCTTTATCATGGTGATGGTTTTCCCTTGAAACACTAAGGAAAACCCCTTTGAGACCCATAGATTTTTGTAGCCTGAAACATGACCTAAAAACCCAGAATCGTGTCTGTCGATGAGTGGTCGGTCCACCGACGCACTCGCCGACAGGGATGCATTTCGTGTATTGCAGACCGTCGGTGAGTGGTCGGTTCGCCGACACACTTGCCGATAGGGACCTCCTTCATTTTGTTTGAGCCCGTCGGTGAGTGATCGGACCCACCGATGCACTCGCCGATGAGGTGGTCGAGGAATACCGGGGGACCCTGGAGAACCCGCCTACCAAGCCCATATATTAAATGTGTTGTGACTTTCGATGAGTGATCGGACCCACCGACACACTCACCGATGCCCATCGGTGCCTGCCCTTGTGGTCCGAGGGTTCCACCGAAGGGCTTAGCCCATGCCTAAGAATGTTGTGTCAGTCGGTGAGTGGTCGGACCCACCGACACACTCACCGATCCCCATCGGTGACTGCCTTGTGGTCCGAGGGTGCCACTAAAGGTGGTAGCCATGCTTAAGTGACTTGTGACCGTCGGTGAGTGGTCGGACACACCGAGGCACTCATCGATCCCCATCGGTGACTGCCTTGTGGTCTGAGGGTGCTCCCGAAGAGCATTGCCTTGTTTGAGCATTATACATCGTCGGTGAGTGGTCGGTCCGCCGACGCACCCACGGACAGAACCTGTTTCTGTTGGATGTTCCTCTGTCGGTAGATCCTTCGGACCCACCGATGAACCCACCTAAGTTAGTTCCCTTGTACTTGAGAATGAGAGATCGAGGGAAGGGAGTGTGCTACTCCACAGGCCCTAATCAATTATGAGAATATGAATTAAAGGGAAGAACACTATGATTAAACTACTTAGTTTACATTGCTAAATGTTTGAACTATCATCATGGAGTATTGAATTGATCTCATGTGATGGCCTATGGGCTTGTAATGCATGATAATGTCAATGCATGTGATGAATGAAATATAATGGTGATCATCAAGAGTTCATGTCTTCCTTACATGACTGAATGATATGGATGTGCAAAGATCCATTGGTGTGATGTGATGAGTGAATGCCTCTGCTTTTGTAATGGGTTGTTTTCTCCTTTTGCATTATCTAAATTAGATTAATTGTAATATGGAGACCCTAATTATTGGACCCACGGTCGGGACGACCCTTGGGTGTTAGTCGGGATTGAGTAACGTGAATTGACTTTGTGAATGGATACGCCTGATGGGCATGATCGGGTGAGGACCAAAGATATCCAATAGGCCCTGACGTAGTATCGTCCTTGATTTGAAATGTTTGGTGTCTTGAACTGCGTAGAATGTCACGGAGGGAGGTTCACGAAGATGATGCCCTTGGACTATCCTGTTGAGATGGTGTGTCCCGAATAAAAATAAAAGCGGGGCATGAATTCCCGGGGGTCGCAAGTCCCTTAAAATTGTGTTGTACACACAGAATCGATGACGTATCCTAACCCCGGAATGGCCATGACTCACAGAATGGGACCCATGGTGTTACAGTTCGGATCTTGCGTGCATCTCCAGAGTTCACGACAGAAACATTACATGCAAATCATTTATGGTTATGAATGATTATGATTGTGATTGGGAACTAGATTTCCCTATGTATGTTCATGGAGTTTCCTGCATTGAGCAGTATGTAGGACTGAGGGGACTGATAAATATGACACCCGGACATGTGATTTTGGGATGAGAGAATTGCATTTAGTTGTAATTGTGGTGAATTGATGTAATGTGTTGTTGAGTGATATGCAGATCATCGTGTAATTTCAAGATTTTCTTGTTCACCATTATTGTTAGTAGAAATTGGGTTAATGTTGTAGAATTATCCAATACAGGTGAGTATGAGCTCTTACCTCTTCATATATTTTTCCCTTAATATTTCCGCTTCATATATTTACCGGTTGGTGTTTTTGTGTAGATGCCCAAGTATTGTGGATTTTTTCGCGAGCTGTGTAGCTCACCCTTCAGGGATCTATTTTTCAGGTTATGTTGCACTTTGTAGATATAAGGATGGATTGGGATAGGATGCTCCCACACACCTATGCATATGTTTGGGCTGGGTAATGAATTTAACCTAATTATGTTTACTTTAGCACTTGTTTACTTGTTTACCACCTCCTGGTGAGGGGGTGAGAGTTACGTCGGTAGATTCTCGCAGGGACTCTTAGAGGAGTACATCCTAGAATCGGGTTGTGACAAATATGACCAATCAGTGAAAGGCTGAACCTTGCACACACCTCCCCATACTTCAATAATGGCATATTGAAAGGAATATACGCAGTACAATTTGTTACAGATCTTTTTTAGTTGTTTGTCCTTTTTATTTTTTTGTATATGAAAATACAAGTTCATATGATAATACCTCCTGCACACAACTCCCCATACATCAATACTGACATGTGTAAAGGAATACATTCGCTACAATTCATATGAAGATTTACAAGCCTATTTAGAACATTCACAAGCATTTTTAGCACAGTTAGAAGTATATTTAAAACATTTACAGGCCTTTTCAGCACAGTTAGAACTCTATTCAACACAAATTACTCTTTTCAGTTTAGCACAATTACAACTTACAAGCAAAGAGGACTAGGCAGAATTTATAAGTGAAGAGCGCTAGGAATTAGCCCAACACAAAAATCTCAAACAATGGACTATAAAAAAGAACAAAAAATAAAATATTCAATTACATGTCCGAATCTAACTCGTTCGACATCTCCGAATCAAATATAAAAGAAGTTGGTAAATTATTCGCAATGTCTGGAACTGGAATACCCATATTATGCGCAAAGTTAGAGATGTGATTATCCCTTCTAATTCTTACTTGCATCCTCTTCAGCTCGCGATTCATACACTCAATGGCAAGGTATAGCTGGTAAATGTTATCTCTTCGCATTGTTTGTGCTCGTTGCATAGGTACATGCAAACGACGACTGCGACATTCAATGATGAGATACTTTGCTCGAACACAGAGTCCTGTCCATTGTTGGATGAGCGCTTCATGCTCTTCTTGACCATCATTTCCCAGTCCAGGCATTTTGGCTCCTAGCAATGGGAACTACTCAAACGTGCTTAGAGATCTTGGGGTAACTCATTCAAAACTTTGTTTTTGCATGTCAGCCAAGAGTTGATTAAAAAACTTGTACTTCAATGCTTGCCAACACATTGAAAATATCGTCGAAAATAGAAACTGATATGACATATCACTGCAAGACTGAACCTTGCATACACCTCCCCATACTTCAGTAGTGGCATATTGGAAGGAATATATGTACTACAATTTTTTATTGTTCATTTTAGTTGTTTCTCTTATTTATTTGTTTGTATATGAAAACATAAATTAATGTGACAATACATACAGAAATGGAATGATATGACCAATCAATGCAAGACTGAACCTTGCACACACCTCCTATTCCTTTCAAAATTGGCATATCGAAAGGAATATATGCATTACAATTTTTTATTGATCTTTTCTAGTTGTTTGTCTTTTTTATTTCTTTGTACATGAAAATAAAATTTTGTGTAAATTTACAAGTCTGTTTAGTATGGATGACAAGTATTTTCAGCCAATTTATAAGTATATTTAACACATTTACAGGTCTTTTCAGCATAGTTACAACTGAATTCATCAGGAATTGCTCTTTCAGTTAAGCACAACAAGTACTTTATCAACATCAACATTTAAAAGTCTGTTATGCATATTTATATGTATTTGAAGCAAAGTTACAACTTACGTAAGTTACAACCTATGTAAGTTACAACATACAAGACAATATTATTATCCACCCAATACACAATTATGAACAACATTGAAATTCATTGCATATCAACCGTGAATTATAACTTCAAAGTAATAGCTCAAACATCTCAGTAACCAGAATTACAATACATTATACGATACTCAGCTAGATGTTCGAATCTGAATCGTCCGACATGTCCGAATCAGATATAAGAGGAGGTGGTAAATTATTGACAATGTCTGGAATGCTCATATTACATGCAAAGTAAAAGATGTGACTGTGCCTTCTAATTCTTAGTCGCATCCTATTGAGCTCGCGATGCATGCGCTCAATGGCAATTTATATCAGGTAAATGTTATCTCTCGGCACTGTTTGTGCGCGCTACACAAGCACACACAAACCTCAATTGTGACAATCAGTGATGAGTTGTGCTGCTTGATTGTTAAGTCGTGTCCATTGTTGGATGAGTGTTTCATGCTCTATATGACGATAATTTTTGAATCCAAGCATTTTGGCTCAAAATGATGGGAATTACTCAAATGTGCCTAGTATAAGACACCTACCTATTTATAGGAAAAACCAAGATACGAATATAGTTATATTCTTTTGTGCATGTGATGTGGTGTTCTACACATTTACAAGTATGTTTAAAACATTTTGTGGTGAGGGGTTGGACCACTTAGTGGGTATGGATCCCCTTGCACACTTGGTGGTGCAAGGATGAACCACCCAGTGGGCAGGGATGCACCACCTAGTGGGGATCCCCTTGCACACTTGGTGGTGCAAGGATGCACCACCAAGTAGGAAAGGATGAACCACCCAGTGGACAGGGATGCACCACCTAGTGGGGATCCCCTTGCACACCTGGTGGTGCAAGGATGCACCACCGAGACCATAGATTCTAATATTTCAATTCTACAGAGTTCCATGTTGAATACACAAACATACAGTGTTTGTTTTGGCATACTGGAAAGAATATCTGCATGGCCAACAAAGTATCATACGTATGCACGTCTAAAGAAGAGCATTTCGTCTGTTCCAAACAGTTGTTTCATCGGCTGTTCCGTGCGCCGACTTCGGCCACATATCCAGCCCAATGAAATAGTTGTTACAACCCATTACCGTTAAGGAGTTTTAATAAAAAAGTTTAAATACCTAAAATTCTCTTATGGTTTTCCCTTCCAATTCACTTTCTCTTTCCATACGAATTAGAAAACCTAGTTTATATTTTTTTCCCCTTTCTCTTCTTCAACTTCTCTCTTTCTCTCTCCATACGAAATCCTATACCCAGTTTAGATTTTCCCCCTTTCTCTTCTCTCCTCCTTTCTTGTTCAACCTTGTAGTTTTTGTAAATTTTCCCCTCTTTCTCTTCTCTTCTCCTTCCTTTCTTGTTCAACCTTGTAGGATCT
Source organism: Pachysandra terminalis (assembly GCA_031762675.1). Classification (NCBI taxonomy): domain Eukaryota; kingdom Viridiplantae; phylum Streptophyta; class Magnoliopsida; order Buxales; family Buxaceae; genus Pachysandra; species Pachysandra terminalis. Next base: position 7,253 of record JAUPMG010154386.1, read on the forward strand.
GTAAATGTTTTTCCCTAAAACACACTTTCCCTCTCTTTTTCTCTCTCCATACGAAAACGGAAACCCAGGGAAGTCCTAGCCTCTATTCTCTTTTCCCCTTTCTCTTCTCTCCTCCTTTCTTGTTCAACATTGTAGGCTTTGTAAAAGTTTCCCCCTTTCTCTTCTCTTCTCATTTCTTTCTTGTTCAACCTTGTAGGCTTTGTAGATTTTTCCCCCATTTCTCTTCTCTCCTCATTTCTTCATTTTTGAACCTTGTAATAGCAAGACAAATTGTAACCTTGAACAACAGAATCTCGTCGGATTCTACCCAAACAAGTAACCTTCAAGCATCATTATTATTAATTTTTAGATTCTTCTTTCATTCTAGGTTGGGCATAAAGATAGTTCATGGGCACTCCCACTGAATAATGATCTCCTCTCAAGATCTAAAATCTCTTGATCATCATATGCCAGACTTATATGGTGTGCATTGCTTAGTAGAGGAAATAGTATATATTCCTGATTCTGAACCTAGAATGAAAGAAGAATCTAACAAATAATAATAATGACGCTTGAAGGTTACCTGTTTGGGTAGAATTCGAAGAGATTCCGTTGTTCGAAGGTTATAATTTGTCTTGATGCTATAAGGTTGAACAGTGAAGAAAGGGGGAAAAATCTATAGAGCCTACAAGATTGAACAAGAAAGAAATGAGAAGAGAAGAGAAAGGGGGAAATTTTTTACAGAGCCTACAATGTTGAACAAGAAAGGAGGAGAGAAGAGAAAGGGGAAAAGAGAAGAGAGGCTAGGACTTCCTGGGTTTCCCTTTTCGTATGAAGAGAGAAAAAGAGAGGGAAAGTGTGTTTTGGGGAAAAAATTACAGATCCTACAAGGTTGAACAAGAAAGAAAGGAGAAGAGAAGATAAAGAGGGAAAAATGTACAGAAACTACAATGTTGAACAAGAAAGGAGGAGAGAAGAGAAAGGGAGAATAATCAAAACTGGGTATAGGATTTCGTATGGAGAGAGAAAGAGAGAAGTTAAAGAATAGAAAGGTGAAAAAACTATAAACTGGGTTTTCTAATTGATATGGAAAGAGAAAGTGAATAGGGAGGGAAAACCATAAGGGAATTTTTGGTATTTAAATTTTTTTATTAAAACCCCTTAATGGTAACGGGCTGTAACAGCTATTTCATGGGCTGGACACGTGGCCGAAGTCGGCGCATGGAACAACCGATGAAACAACTATTTGGAACAGACGAAATGCTCTGCGTCTAGAGCAACTGGAATTGATAAACATGGAAGTAATATCATGCCAAATTGCAACGTGCTATATTATATCCCACGTGCTTCTCCTCCCAAAGGGGCGTATGCGAATAAGTCCCTCTGAATGTACAAATATTAATATTCTATTGAGAAGGGTCAAATTTAGGATTGATAATTTAAATTGTTGAATATATGAAATTTTAGTGACAACGGGCATTCACCGTTACTATGGAGGAGAAATAATGCTTTTTGACAGTCCCTTCCTTAGACACTTGGTCTAGTATAAGCTTCATAGCGAAGCAATCGATAACCTACATGTACCGAAAGAGGAATGTATTTAAATGAAACATTTTACATCAATTCTGGAGAAGAATATAGATAACAATGTTGGGAGCTGTACTTACATCGTCAATTATGAGCTTCCTTGCTAACAATGTCTTAAAAACCTCTATGGATCAGTTGCCATGATTTATAATCCGCCAACACATCACTGCATGTATGGCATTACCTTGTTAGATATTAATGTTGTCAACATTTTTAAAAGGTACCAACAATATAGCTGAAATACAATCTCATACCTCTGCACTTCCACTTTCCTTTTTTTTTGTTCAGTTTCAAAGGAATTTTTGAGTATGTAAAAATGGCGATTTCAACCATTTACTCTTAAGCCTTGTTTTTGCATCTAATCCTTCATTTTGTGTTGCTTTAGCCTGATGAAGTAGCGGACTAGCATGGCTTGTTTCGAATTCAATGGGTGGTTCCTTGGGGCCCCCACTAGGATCAGGCTGAAAATGATTAAGTGCTGGACTTGCATGCTCTAATTCTTTATTTACATCCTCATGAAGTCACGGACTAACATGGCTTGTTTCGGCTTCAATTGTTGGCTCCTGGGTGCCTCCAATAGCATCACACTAAACCTGAGAAAGTGTCGGACTTGCATGCTCTAATTCTTCATTTACAGCCTCATGAGGTCGCGGACAAACATGGATTGTTTCGGCTTCAATTGTTGTCTCCTGGGTGCCTCCAATAGCATCACATTGAACCTGAGCAAGTGCCAGACTTGCAAGCTCTAATTCTTCATTTACAGCCTCATGAAGTCGCGAACTAACATAGCTTGTTTCGGCTTCAATTGGTGGCTCCTGGGTGCCTCCACTAGCATCACACTGAACCTGATCCAATGCCAGACTTGCATGGCTATCACGTATTGGCTCAGATTCAGCAGTTTCTTGGCAAGGATGATCAGTTGGAGAATGAGTCCCACCGTCCTCCTTGCTTACATCTACCAATGGATTGCTGTGCTCGAGACCTTTGGACGAAGCCTCAGTTCCCTACAATAAGTTCAGAGTATGGATTGAGCTTAGGCCATGTAGTGGTAATTATAACATAAAAGTACACATTGTTGAAATAAATGGAAAAACCATGAGACAAATATAATTACCCCAATCTTAGTCATAATATATGAAATCTGATCTTCGATGCATTTTAATCTCGAATCAATATCTTTCCACTCTAGTGCTACCTTAACCGATTGCTTAAGGACCTAAAGTTGGCCAATAAGTAAGTAAGTCGAAATTAAGTGTGCAAACCAATTAGCTCTTCCATTCAAATATTACCTTCATCGTTTCCTCGATGACCTGAAGTTTGACAAGTAATAAATAATCAAAATTTAAGTTTACAAACCAAATTGATGACATAGAATATATGGGTTATTACAATCCAACTATATGGTATAACTGCATGAGTAAATGGCATGGTTACCTCTATTCTGTTCAACAAGGTATTGGTCCTAATTGGACCCTCATGATGTTCTCTTCTTGACTTATCATTACCATTCTCCTCCACTCGTAGCTCAGCTCGACTTTCAGTCTGGTCTGTTCCAATTGTGTTGCTACTAGTACAAGATCTGTAGTATGTCTAAAAATGTATCTTAGTTCTTCTAACTTATTAGGAAAAAAATGACTTACAAGAATATTAAATTTGTGCAATTGAGACCTTACCTGGAAGAATAATAGGCAACCACCAACGGATCGATGTTTGGAGTGCATAGAATTTATTTGGCTGACTAGCTAGTCTACCACAAATTTTACCCAATTACACTTGCCAATGTCTTCAAGTTTAGCTACCGAATGGAATAGCTTAGGGCACACAACTGGTTTTGTGATTGGGCACAATAAGATACCCAAGCTAAAAAAAATGAACGATCTCTTGAAATCCTCATCCACAGCATGACTTCTGAGTCATTCTTCTAAAATGGCAATGGGTATTCCTTGTGATGTGGAATGGTAAGTCGAGCGAATCTGATGAAGGACATGTTTGTTGCTAGTTGTTGGTATGTCCTCCCCACTAACAAATAACCCCATCAACTCCTCAACCAAATTAAGTGTGACATTGATATCAACCTCGTTGATCTTTATGGCACATTTCTTGGTGTCAAACTCCCTCACCATACTCTCACAC
>JAUPMG010154406.1:0-10950 GCA_031762675.1 Pachysandra terminalis
AATTTCAATTCTTGTATTTGGATGATCAATGTCCACGGGAATTAAAATTCGTGTGGAAAAAAAAAAAGACACCCAATTTCCAAAATTCATGAGAATTATAATTTACACCCTGGGGAGGTGTTTATTGTAATTCCCATCGTTGGGGTGGTTTAAAAGGGTAATCCACCCCACTCCACTCTACCCCCATTGATTTCGGTTTGGTAACCCATAAATCGGGTTAGGGTCGGTCCGACGATGGGTTTTGTGATCCGGTGAACCGTTCAGTCGGTCAAACAACCATTTCGGTCTAGTCCAATTTTTTTAATTTAAAAATGTGTTTTTTTTTGTACCAAATCTGGACTGGCCGGTCCGGTACCCGGTCCTGGTACATTAAACCTTGTTGCCATCCCTATTTGTAAGAGAATCCATCATTTGAGTTAAATAAAAAGTAGTAAAGAAAAAGAATATACGCTAACTATACAAATTATATAAATTAAGCTATAAGTGACGTGTCAACTAAACAAAAGAATTTCAATACATATAAATTTGAAATCTTAAGATTTATAATTCATATGCATTCCAATTCTCATGTATCGTTAAATTCATGCAATCCAAACGGACCATTATGAATTTCCTTGAAAATAGATAACACTACATCTTCAGAATAAAAATTGTAAATAGGAAAGCAATGTGTGACACACATAGCTCATTGTATTGTGAAATAGAAAACTAAAAAGTTAGTGTACAAACAATATCTCACATTAGTTCAAACCTTCATTAACTATAACATAATCGAAATTTTCTTCCTTGCGTTATAGATATCTTGTTTCAGAATATTAACAACCTTCATGAACTTGTCAAAATTAGCTACCACTTCATTTATCTTTTCATCTTCAGAGGTAGATGACCAAGGAAAACTTTTTCGAATTTCTTGGAAAGCCTCCCAACATTGCTTGGCATGATCAATGTTTCCCTTTAAGACGCCAATGATAGCCTGTGAGGAAATTCACACGAAATAGGAAATTATAACAGGCTTAATTGTTGCCATCATCTTCAAAAAATTTATTTTATCAAGACTCTGGACCATTTTTCTTAAATAATTTCTAAACAATTTAAGAAAAACAAAATGTTAAACTTCTTATAAAAGTAATTTCAAAATTTTATTCTAAAATCATTTTTTAGAATGGATGAATTGATAAATATAATTCAACGGCAATGCGATAAAATTACCTATTTAAATAACAATAGTGCTTTTGGATTTGGAGATTTAAAGAGATGGATTTAGATTTGAGCCCCCAAATCCATGGTCCGATTGGGTTCATGGAATTGAAAGTGGAATTAGGACTGGAATTGGAATTAGAGTCTCTAATTCTAACTTTTCTGCTTGTGAGTGCACTAAGGAATTAGAATTCAAATTCTACATAGAGATCTCTCGATCAAAATTATACAATTCGTAATATTCTCTTCAATTCATGGATTTCAAAGCTATATGAACTTCGAATAGGTGGATTTAGAAATCCACATACTATATCCAAATCCATAATTCCAAATGCATGCAAAAAAGTGTTCTAAAAGTATTCTTGCCTGACACCTAATCATTTTTAAAATCGTTTCCTTAACGATCTCTCTGTTGTTTTGGATTTTTCCAAATTATCATCAAAAGCATGCTTCTCTATGGAGTTCTCTCTTGGAGTTTCTTTATTTTACTTTTAGTTTCATTATTTTTAACATATAGTCTTTCTTTCCTTTTGTTTTCCTTTGGCTTTTTACAAAATAATATTGATGTTGCAAGAAACACAGGGCTATTTATCTATAAGCAGACTTGGGCTCCGTTTGGTTACCAAGAAAATGCTAGAAGCAAAAGTCATTTGCATGTTGCATGAAATTAATGTAAAAGAAAGTAAAAAGTAACTTTCATGGTATTGTTTGTTAATGAAAATCCTATATTTGTATGTTTGGTTAGTAAGAAACTCGCAAGAATCCTAACACAATTTTCAATTATGCCTTTGTACTATAAACCACACATTTTTTTTTTATTTTTTTTTTTCAAAAAATAGAGCATTCAAGGGTTTTATTTTTATAAAGTTTGAGATCTAATACGCAACTTTACAAAAATGTCAAGGAAACAAAATCATATAATTACAGGTCTAAAAAAAAACCATTCGTTTACTTGAAAAAAAGACTAAAAAATATCATTTGTGGGTTTTTTTATAGTTGAGAATCTGATTTGCAACTCTTCAAAGAAAAAAAAAATGTTTGTGCGTTTTTGTATATTTGCAAATCTGATATGCTACTCGTTAAAAAAAAAAAAAAAAAAATCAGGCTCGGCTCAGGTTCGTTAAAAGCTTTTAGGCTCAGAGTCGAGCCAAGCTTTGCCCAGCTCGGCTCAGGCTTGTAAAAGCTCGGCTCGCAAAAAGTTCAGCTTATAAAAAATCGACATCATAAAAAAGCTTAAATTAATACAAATGCATTAACAATATAGTTGATAATTATTATTATATGTAATATAATATGTTAACATGTGTGTTTAATATTACTACATAATGTAAGATATACGAATATGAACGTATAATCACATATACAAATTGAGTTGAGCTTTAACCGAGCCAAGTCCGAGCTCAAGCCGAGCTAGCTCGGCTCATTGACAGCCTTATTTTGAGGAAAGGTAATAAAAGAAGAAGACATTTATAACTTTTCTCGCGATGCAAAATTAGATTAATATTACAAGAAAAAAAAATTAGGTTTTTCATCCTTCATTTTGTCACAAAAGAGGTAGTACCCACCTTTTCTTTCATATTATTGGTACACAAATGCATGCCGAATACAAGAAATGTTTATTATCTTGCATTATCTTATCTTGGTCTCCAAACGGGGCCGAGGGAAGAAAAGTAGCTCAATTTTACTTTTTTTTTCTTTATGGCCTATGCTTTTGAAGGAAAAAAGTTTTGTAAGGATCTGACATTATATGTTAGGTGATGTCAGAGCATCTCCAATGGTTCCTTATAAATTTTTTTATATTTGAGAGCAAAGTTTCTCATATTTGATTAAAAACTTAAATTTGGAAAAAATTTCTCCAATTATCTCCTAAAATGGTAAAAAAAAAAACAGTTTTAGGAATAAAAAAAAAAGAGCCGTTAGACTAAAAAAATTTGGGGTCCCTAAAGTTCTCCCCAAATTTGAGGAGAACTTTAGAGATCCCCAAATTTAGGGGAGGAGATGGGGGATGATTGGAGCGGTATTTGGAGAAATTTTTTCCCATATTTGAATTTGGGGGAGGGGATAGAGAACGATTGGAGATGCTCTAAGAAGCGCCCACCCCTATAAGTGGCTTCGGATCTTTATTGGTTTGTATTGCGAGTTTTGCTTAGTGCTTTATGGTTGAAGGCTTAGGCTGTGTTTGTCCCGGCTTCTATAAGTACTTATTGCCGTTTATAGTTTATATAAGCATTTTTTAAAATTAAATACGTGTTTGGTAGAGCTTATGGATAAGTGCTTACCCATAAGCAATAGAAGAAGGCTGCCCATAAGGAGAAGCTGCTCTCAGCAGCTTCTCCTAAGCTCTTATGTATTAAGCTATTTCACAACTTTAGTAATATTTTTAAAATACCTATTTTACCCTTAAACTTTCATAAAGCACTTAAATAAATGTTATTTATAAACTTTAATAATATTTTTATAATACCTATTTTACCCCTAAACTTTCACAAGCACTTAAATAAATGTATTTACCAAACACTATTTTCATCAAATAAGTAGTTTATTGTTGCTATAGATAAGTTGCTCAATGTGAGCAACTTATCCAATGAGTGCTTATCCATAAGCACAAGTTGGGCCAAACATAGCCTTAACTAAGGACTTAAGTCCCATCTCGCTTCGTGTCTTATGGGCTTTGCCTAGGGGTGTAATTCGATCGGTTTCTTTCGGTTTAGTGGTCAAACCTAAACCAAACCAAATTACATTACACTAAACCAAGAACTAAACCAAACTGAAATAAAAATCGAAAACCAAGTTAAACTATAATGGATAAAACCGAAAATCGACCCCAACCGAAATAGAAACCAAAAAATTTGATTTTTCGGTTCGGTTGGACAAAATTAATACTATTTTCTATACAAAACACATAAACACATTTATTTATATACTATATATAATCTACTTCAATTTTTCCGGTTCGGTTTAGTTTAGTCGAAGCCTTAACTAAAAACAAAACCGAACAAATTCGGTTTTTTGTTCTCTAAACCATAACCAAACCAAAATGAAAAAAAAAAAAAACGAACCAAACTGACTTTTTTCGGTTTGATTTGTTCGGTTTTCAGTATAAACCGAACCAATTGACACCCATAGCTCTGCCTTCTCATTCAAACATCCAAAAAGTGATAAAAAGTTGTATTATACTTTATTGTTTCTCAAATGTTGCCTAATCAAATACAACTTAGGCAAAATAATTATTTTGTATAAATATCTTATTTTCAAAATAATTATTTTGTATAAATTACTGAAAGTTCATTTATCTAAACTACCCATAGTTTAAGAAAAGGAAAATAATTGAATGTTTTGAAAATTGGCCCATGATCACTTAGAATTTATTAAAAAGGCTGAATCGCAATTTGACTGGGGTCACATCGGTCTCACTGATTGCATTTATTAATTTATATAAGAAAAGAAATTATAGACCGTAAAAGCAAAATGAAAAATTATATTTAATATTTATTAAATCTCCCAATTCAAACACTTCATCTTTACACCACAATATTTATTTATTTATTTTTTAATTCATTTCTTCCTAAACTATTCCATTCTTTTTTCTTGTTTTTTTTTTGACATATTTTGTGAAAACTCTTCTATGAACTCTCTCTCTCTCTCTCGTTAGATTTTGTTAAGAATAATGTAAATTTATTAAATACAACCAAGAGTTTCAATTATTTTAATGTTGATAAATGATAATATTTTTCTCTAATAAAAAATCTATTTTCAGTTTTCCACATTTTCCTCCAAGTTGAAGATTTGAATAATGTCTAAAAGGAACATATTTGTACTATAATCTATATATTGAAGCCAACTAATTGGACATTTGGTTTTAACTGGATGGTTGATTTGAAAATAACTTTCTAATATGTAACATATTATTCTTTTTTCCAATTTTTCTGTTGAAGATTTGACTGTTGGGCATTATCTTGAACTTTGGTTCGTTATTAGAAGTGGCAATGAGTGGGGTTGTTATCGGGTTGGGTCGGGTTCGACTCGTTTACTAGCGGGATCAAGAAAACATGGATTTGTAACTAACCCGTCATTAAACGGGTTGAACCCGCCAATCCGTTGAAAATTTAAATAATTGATTAATTTAATTTTAAATTAATAAAATAATAAATTATTTACTTTACTTATTTAACATTATATTTTTAATAAATATTGAAATTTTTTTTATTTAACATTAAAAATATATTTTTACCTACGAAATATAAAAATATCAAAATACTAAATTACAGAGGAAAAAAATATATATTAAACGGGTCAATACGGGTTAGGCGGGCTGTGTCGAGTTCGACCCGTTTACCAACTAGTCGACAAAACCTAAACCCGAATTCAATTCATTTAATAAACGGGTCAACCCTAACCCGTTTAGTCGGATTGGATTAGCGGGTTGGATCAGACATTGCCAGCTCTATTCATTATAACCTTGGAAGGGTTTCTCCTACATATTTGGGAAATTTGATTGAAACATGCATCAGAATATTTTAATGTAATTCAACTTCAACATATAATTTTTTGACTTTTGTTTTTGTTACAGGTACTTGATGCATTTCATTGCATGCGCAACCTTAATCTCTTCTTATAAAAATAACTCCACTGACCATTTTAGGACTACACAAACTTGAAGGACCATGGCAGATAACCAAAAAGCTGAAATCCAATAATTTATAACCTAAACAAGAAATTCCTTAAAAGAGAATACAAATGAGAAACCCAAGTAAAACTAGATTGCAAAAATATAGAGAAGAAAGAAAAATGTTTTTCTTGAATATTCATTTAAAAGAGAGAGAGAGAAGATTTGGCATCAAATTAAAAATGATAAAATTTGTAAAATTATTGTTAAAAAAATGACATTTCAATCTATTTTGTTGTTTTATTATGATATTTATCAATGAAAGAGTCAAAGTTAAGAGATCCTTTATACTTTTCGTGGATAAACATTAATTTCTTGATTTGTTTTGTTTGCTTTAAGACAAGGGAGACCTTAAGTCAAATTTTTTTTTTTTGGTCTTAACCACGTGATGTCCCCACACCCACATAGGCGTGGGACTAATCCATGTTCGAGGTGGGAGCATTAAAGGTAAACCCCTGGCCACGAGTGCTTCTAATGGAATTTAAACTCCAGACATATCTCCGGAGACGCCCACTAGAGCCCAGCTTGCTACCAACTGAGCCACACATCGGTGGTTTTAAGGCAATTTAATATCAACATTAGAAAATTTGAATATATCATCATTTATATGCGATTGAGATTATAAGATGATAGTGAGTAGATGCATGTTTTATAGCCAAAACTATTAGTTCAAAATTTATAATCTTTTCATATGTTTGCTAATTTAGAAAAACACATAAACATAGAGGAGTAGCTCACCTTATATAAAGGACTTCGAGCATCTGAAATCTTTTCATCTTCTAAACACTTGCACTGTAAAGCCTTTTCATGATGCCCCTAGTGTTAAAGTAAAAAAATAAATAAATAAATAAATAAAGCATATTATCTTTTTTTTCTCATATAATTAGCACATAGTACAAAAAGGTAAGCAACTAAACAAGAAGTCATTATGCATCTTATTGTTCATTAGGGACAAAATTGCTACCTTTGATGTAAGTTCAAGTATGTGGCCAGACCATCTCTTTGTAAATTAAACAAATTAAAAGTTATTCTTCGGATATAACTAGCTTCCTGTAACTCAGAAAGATTTAAAAAAACATTCTATAAGATTGTTTTTCTTCTCTTCCTTTTAATTACTTGGGGAGCTCGGGCCATCGATTCGGCAATGTGTAAGGTATGTGAAAAAAAATTAAATCATGAAATTTATTTCTTTTTAGAAGATGGAATAAGTCCAAGTTTGGATAAGTAGATTTAGCAGATTGATGAAATCAAGAAATTAAAATTCTCACATACAACAATTGATTCGAAGGTAGATGTTGTTTTTCTTTATCTTTTTTCTTTTCTTCAACAAATATTGGCATGTTATTTGTTCTAATGTGAATGCTACTATTGTTGAGGAATGTGATAATTTGCTTCACATCTTGAAGATACACACACATACATACAATGTACATATTTATGAGAGAGAGAGAGAGAGAGAGAAATCTATGGTTTTCTTCAGTAATAACATAACAAGTTTTTAAAAATAGGAGCTTTGTGCTAGATTATGAGCTACCCTATTTCTATTTATGAAAGTAACTCAACACTACAATGGGGAAAAGCAAGAAGCTGATGTTCTATAATATTCATGACAGAATTTGAATGAAGCTCCAAAAGTGGAAGATGAAGATATTTTCTCATACAGAAGGAGAGGTTTTAATCAAATCAGTTGCACAAGCTATTCCTAAATATACATTAGGGTGTCTCAAGTTGCTAAACAATTTGTTTAGCTGTAAATTCTTTGGTGACGCAATTTTTGTGGGGTCAGAAAGGGGTTAACTGTGGAGCCGAAGGGAAATTGTAGGCGAAGGCCCTTTTAGAAACCCGTCCTCTCCATCTTAAATCAAGTTCAGTTTACTACACTCAGTTTCACAGCTACCTTCCTAGTAGTGCCTAGTTGAATCTCTTAATAGCAGCATCTATGAGAATCCTCGAGCATCTCGCAATCCTTACCAAAGAAGTCTATCTTTATCCGGACACTAGATAGATAACCAGGAAAATTGAAGGAATGATTGGATGGATAATTCATTGATAGAGATAATCCCCGATTGAGACTACGAGTTCAAATGACAAAAACTGGCATGGTGTCAATTTCCTCATCGAAAGACGAACGAGTACTCGCTCAAATGGATTGTCTTTCCTTTCTACCTTACATAATGCATGAAAGGATAGATAACCTGGAAAATCAAAGGAGTGATTGGATGGATAATTTGTTGATAGAGATAGATCCCGGATTGAGACTGCAAGTTCAAATGACAGAAACTGTCAAGGTGCCAATTTCTTCATCAAAAGATGAATGGGTACCCGCTCAAATGGATTGTCTTTCCTTTCTACCTTACATAATGCATGAAAGGATGGATCCTTGAACAACTTGTTTTTTGCATGTGGGGAATCATTATGAATTGGCCCTTAACACTAGGTCTGGAAGATTTGAAAACACTAAAACCTAGCTTATGGCAAGAGAGCGAGGAAGACGCATGAAATGTAGATTCTCCCAATGATGCTTCCTCATCATATTCACTAGAATCCACCCCCATTTCCGAGAGACTCTAGGAGGGGATATATTAACACAGAAGTATTTACATAAACTGAAATTCATTTATTGATGGCGAAGAAAAAGATAGGAATCCCTAGACTTACTAGACCTAGACCGATGAAAGGCGAGATATTCCAGATGAACTAAGCGGGAATCGAAAGATTGAATTTCAAAGTTGGGAAACGGAGGCAATATTGAAAGAAGCTATGGAAGCAATTCACCGAAAAATACAACAAAGAGCGGAGAGGCGGATTAGAGGTCGATTCCAGATAAGAGATTCGCAGCGAGGGAAATGCTTAATAGAGGGCTTAGCTCTCTAAAAAAGGAAATCGTTAGAGTTTTGAGAGTAACACATCCTTTACTTAGAGGAGGAGTCATCTCGAGGGAAACAGACTTTTGAAGGTAGGGATCTATTAGTAGATTGAAAATGGTACTTCTGTTCACTAGATATACATGGGAGGATAAAATATTACCAAGACCTCTCACTTCCAAGATATATTCTCCTTATCAACAACTTCATGGTTCGACAAGGCCTTAACTGATCTAAAGGAGCACCCCAAATGGTTGTGAACAAAGTTTGTTTGTAATAACAAGTTGAGCTATATGGAAATTTCGAAATTATTATGTTTTTTACGGAGGCGGATCCTCTGTTATGATACACTTATATTATGGGCGTGTTATGTGAAACAGAGGCGATGGCAAAAGTATAATTTTGCAATCACCTGAGGTGCTTCACGCAGTTTGGTGACGGAAAAATTACAATTTTGCCATCGCTTCTGTTTCTCATAACACGCCCATAACAGGGGGTGTTTCATAACAGAGGATCCGTATTCGTGTTTTACAAAAATTTGAAAAACTTTCATGAATGTGCTGCTAATAGTTTCTTCATGAGTTTCTTTAAGCTAAAATGAAGGTTTTGATACCTCCTGATCTTTATGCGCAACTTTAATGGAGTCCTCCTAGCAATCCTTTCTTCAAGATTAATGGTGAAGGAGCAGTATTGGATTCTTATCAAAGTATAAGAGTTTGAGTGCAATATTCAGTGTCTTCTTGTCCTTTCTTGTGCGGATGTTTCCATTTGTAGAAGATAAACATCTCGAACTGAAATTCAAATGCCTCATGTTGTAAAGGTTCCAACGAATATGGACTTGTAAATAATTATAGTGAATTGGTATAAATACAATACTCAATTCAATAAAGAAACTGAGTCATTCAAATCCAAACATATAATCTTTACATGGTATCAAAGCCTTAGAACGGCTAATGTCTCTTCCTTGATCCAATATTTTTTTCTCTCAATGGATTCCATTAGAACTGTTTCATCTACTTCCAACTCATCTCAAATGGTTGACTTCTCTTCTCCGGTTGGAAACATTTAGTACCACATTTCTATCAAACTCGATCGAGGTAACTATCTGCTTTTGAAATCCCAGTCCCTTCATATCCTTAGCGCTCAGGCTTTATCAATGGTACTATACCATCTCCAAATAGACTTCTGCAACGTTCGGATGGCTCATTCACATCAGATTTTAATCCATATTTTATTTTCTGGCAACAACAAGATCAACTAATTCTAAGTTGGCTTGTTTCATCTCTGACAGGGTTTTGGCACATGTTGTTGGTCTCTCAATTGCCAGGGAGGCATGGATGGCCCTAGAGAAAATGTTCTCTTCTCAATCAAGGGCAAGAGTCATGCAGTTGAAGCTTTAATTACAATCTCTTAAAAAAGAATAGCCTGTCCAGTAAAGACCAACTTCAACGTGCCTAATCTCTCTGATTCTCTTGTTGCCGTGGCACAACCGGTCCATGACTCTGATCTAGTTTTATATATTCTGGGAGGCCTTGGCCCACACTACGAAGCTTTTGTCACATCTACCAGAATGGAGACAATTGAGATCGATGAATTATACGACCTACTCGTCACCCAGGAAACGCTGTTAAGACCTTGGTTTGAATAAGTCTGTGTGTGACCAGGTCCTTAGAAAATCTGTTATGTTGTGCTAGTCTTTAGGCATTTAGTTAGTCTATTTTATTATTACAGATTATGAGTTAGTGGTCAAGAGTTTGTTGCTATTTTTCAGTTTATTTCAGTTGATGTATTGCCTATTTAAAGGCCAGTTTAGTTAATTGATAGTAAGGTGAATAAACATCTTTTCTAGCCTTAAAGTAACAGTGGTATCAGAGCCACCGAGAGTAAAAAAAAAAACAGAGAGAGTTTTGAGTGTGCAGTAGCAACAACTCAATTTATTGCAGTAGCAGTTCATTCATGGCCTCTGAAAGCTTTGTGCAACCATCCATTCCACGCTTTGGTGGTCACTATGACCATTGGAGCATGCTAATGGAAAATTTCATGCGCTTTAAAGAGTATTGACAGGTCATTGTTTCAGGGGTAGCAGAACCAGCAGTCGGTACAGTTTTGACGGATGCGCAGAGGACAGAATTGGAGACAATTCTTTGCAAAGACACCTCCAAGCAGATTTGGGATTCTATGAAGAAAAAGTATCAAGGATCAACAAGGGCAAAGAGGCAGCAG
>JAUPMG010154416.1:0-10950 GCA_031762675.1 Pachysandra terminalis
TAGATTATTAACCACTTGAATTATAGAGTTTGTTCGTGTACAGGTTTACTTGTAGGTTTAATATAGAGACTTGAATTCTAGTGTTTAATTGCTCTTTGTACAGGTTTATTGACTTGAATGGTGTTTGTGCTTATACAGGTTTAGTTGTAATCTTGAATGGTGTTTGTGTTTGTACAGGTTTTGTTCTTATACAGGTTCGTAATCTTGTAAAAATAAAGAAATTGCTTTAAAAAAAGAAATAAGCTATTCTCGGCGGTTCTATAGAACTACTGAGCTACATCCTATCTCTCGGCGGTTTTACACAACCGCCGACCTATATCGCGTATTCTCGACGGTTAATACCGCCGTCATAGACAACATAGGCCAGAAGTTTCATGTAAAACCGCCGACCTAAACTACCATTTGGTCGGAGGTTACATGTAACCGCCGCCGCCTTATACTGGCTATATCGACGGTGTATAACCGTCGATATAGGGTACCTAGGTCGGCGGTTTTACGACCCGCCGACTAAACACTAGTCTTCTTCGGCGGTTTACTCAAACCGCAGTGATAACTGCCGATAATATCTACGGCGGCGGGAGAGTTGTTAGCGGTTAAATAAACCGCCGGAGTAAGAGTTGATAGCGGTTATGTAATATATACCGGAGGTTTCAGGTAAAACTCAAGTATTTTGTATAGGAAGTAAAAAAGAAGTTGGAAGGGGGCTTTATCCATTTACATGTTTGGCAAGTGTAATACAATATTGTTAAAAATTGAAAGGATGGAAAGCGAGGTTAGAGAGAGAGAACTAAAAGGACGACCTCATCAACATATGTGCACCACTGGAGTTCTTAAAAGACATTTGGCATATGTTGATTCAAGTTTGTAATTGCTTTGACATGAAAGCTTGTTAAGCATATATATGTTGATTGAAGTTTTGTCATTGCTTTGTCATGAAAACTTGGTAAGTTACCCTCTTCCTTCCCTTAACTAGTTAACTCTCTACAGTCTATAAAGCTTCTATTTTCAAACCTCTCACACCATTTACCTTCTTCCTTCCCTTAACTAGTTAACTCTATATCTCATAAAAAAAAAAAAAGCTAACTCTCTTTGCCTTCTTCTTTACGTTCACCATAACAATAGGTATTTAGTATCAGAAACGTATGTGCATATATATTCAAATAGTTTCAACAACACAGAAACTTGGGAAGAAAAAAATAAGGGAAAATTGCCCATATACCCTATTTTATAAGTCAATTTATCAAATGGTATATTGAACAAGTTAAATCACCTTTCAAGTATCAAATCAAAATATTCACATAATTACCTTTTGATCCTGTAGAAGATATATCCGATATTTTTACGATAGTTACTTTTTTAAAAAATTAAAAATATGTATTTTATCCTTAAGCCCTTTGCACAATTAGTGTGCATCCTTGCACACTTAAGTGTGCATCCCTTGCACCACCACCCACCTCAACACTATCACCCACCACAACCATCACCACTACCCCACCACCACGCCACCACAACCCACCACCACCACCACTACCCCACCATCACCACCCATCACCACGTCACCACCACCCACCACACTTACCATTAGTGTGCAATGGTGGTGGTGGTGGTACGGGGTGGTGGTGGAAGTGGTGTTGGTGGTGGTGGGGGTAGATGGCGGTGGCGTGGTGATGGTGGCATGGTGGTGATGGTGATGGTGGTGGCTGGTGGTGGGTTGTGGCGTGGTGGTGGTGATGCAAGAGTTGCATATTAAGTGCACAAGGATGCACATCGATTAAGTGTGCAAAGGGCTTAAGGGTAAAATAAGATTTTCATTTTATTGAAAAAATAAATATTATAAAAATATCGAATATGTCCTCTATATGATCAAAAGGCAATTATGTAAATATTTTGATTTTTGAGAGGTGATTTAGCTTTGTTCAATATATCATTTGATAAATTAACCTGTAAAATAGGCAATTTTTCTAAAAAAGAATTCAACATTGAAAATAATATTCTCTTCTTTATTCGTTCCAAGCTAATCATCTTTTGGACGATGAAGGTCGGTAGAAATTAAGTCAAGGTTGAGTTTTGATTAGACCCAAAGGATAAAAAAGAAAGTTGGAAACAATACCCAGATTGCCGCCTCGCTCCAAGATCTGTTCTCTTCTGATCTCAGCATCATATTAGGTCTTCTACTACATCATCTTTTTTGGAACCTTTCTGCAAGCACATTAATATAGAATTTGATCATTCAAGTCTGCTGTACCAACCTTCATCCATTAACCTACTTGGCAAAGAAGAAACAAATTAAATCACTATTGCATTTGATAAGATCAATGAAAACGTCAAAGTTAAACAGTTGGCTTGAACCAGTCGACATTGTGAAGAGGAGAACAGCAGAAGTGGACGAGGCAAATGTAAAACAAATTGGTGTTCCATTAGTCGTTAACAGCTGCTGGAGTCAGCTATAGCTACCATTTGTATTATATATATATATATATATATATATTTAAAGTTCTTTGTCGGTCTATTGGTTAAACAGTTGACTTGAACCCGTCGACATTGTGTCTATTGGTTAAACAGTTGACTTGAACCAGTCGACATTGTGAAGAGGAGAACAGCAGAGGTGGACGAGGCAAATGCAAAACAAATTAATTAGGGTTGTCAACGAGCTCAATGGTTAGGCTCGTGAGCCGAGCCGAATCAAATTTTAAAAAAAAAAAAAGTTATTGAGTCTAAATTAGCTAGGCTCAATTATTTTGTAATATGGCTAAAGGTTTTCTACATTAACATCACTTTTATTGGCTATTACAACATGATCATTTTTATCACGTGGACGAATGATTTGATCAATTTATAGCGTTCATTTGTTAGGAGGGACCCCTTAGGTTAGCCATGTATACAACATTTAAATTATACAAGTCTAGTACATGTGTATTAGGTTTTATCATATATGTCAATGGCTATGTCATTTTTAATTTTTTTTTCTTTTAATATACAAAGAAATTATTAGTTTTCGATGAACTCCGTATGTACACGACAAATGCCTCTGAAACTGAAACTTGGTACTGATGACCTCTCAATTTGAAATTTCATATTGAATCAATAAGGTGAAGTCATCTGGCATCTGCTTGTGAAATTTCACTTTTGCCCCTGCCTTAGAGTCCCTTCGGACATGCTTTTAAGAAGTTGCACCCGGACATGAGAAGGCACTAGCAATTTCGAGAACGTACTAAAGCGTCCAATTTTCAATATTAGATAGAGACAATTTGATCTTATCCCGAGTCCGAGAAAAGACTTTATGATCTAATCTCGAGACCGATTAGAGTCAACTCGATCCTATCAGATCGGACTAAAGCGTCTGATCTTCAATATCAGATAAAGATGATTTGATCCTATCCCGAGTCCTAGAAAAGACTTTATGATCTAATCTCGAGACCGGTTAGAGACAACTCGATCATATTAGAACGGACTAAAATGTCTGATCTTTAATATCGGATAAAGATGATTTGATCACTATCCCGAATCCGAGAAAAGTCTTTATGATTTAATCTCAAGACCGGTTATAAACAGCTCGATCTTATCAGGACAGACTTTATGACTGATCACCAAATCCGACAACAAGCTCACCGGAAAAGACTTTATAATCTCACAACGATATCAGCCCCGCGCGGCAACTACATGATTCCGCTCAGGACTGTAGCGGCCTAACCCACCCTAAGATGGGCAATTCATCATCAAACTGATAATCTCGGCTCAACCCTTATGAAAAGTTTCACGATATGTAGTGGTCACAACGAAAGCCCTTATGTGTTAAAAGGTTATTCGAGGAGTGACACCACTGCTCTAGTAGCAAAGATTACCCTACACCCCGAGTCTCGAGTAAAGAGACTATCTCAGGGTAATTATATCTCATACATAAGAACACCCAAGATTGCATATCGAGTTATGCTACGACATCGAGTGATGACTTGACTCGATGTTATGAAGCACCATGCCCGCACTCGGGTTACAATCATTTATCCTAGTAGTTATCCTCAGAGAATCTCACTCAGAGACAATGTCCCAAGTTTCCTAAATCATTTTCATATAATAAAACAAAAAAGGGGGAAATCAAGATACCTAAAGGAATGGTGGCCCAGAGAGACGTCCCGTCAGATCCGTAGCCGTTGTTGGCAGTTGGCCAGACCCACATGGGTAATGCCACATCAAAGGGACTGAGCACAAGGCAGAGGTTGGTTGTACACTTGTATAAAGTGATAAGTGACAGTCAACGTATGGGCAAGGACACGTGGAACCATCCTACCATGTCTAGCCCTCGATGACCGACACTTGTCACTTAGACCTTGTCCAAGAATTTTGGCTATAAAAGCCCTCATTCTCATTGGACAAAGGATCGACTTTGGATGCAATCAAGGATTCACTGACAAATCTAAAATTTTTGACTTCAAAGTTTCTCGACCTTTGTGTTCTCCCTGAATTCATTCCTAGGGATCTTTGATTCCTTTCTTTTTTTTGTTCATTCTTGATTTGACTTCAAAATACAGAAAACTCGTATTGAAATGGCCATCAAGGTTTAGGCTATTACAAGATAGGTATTCGAACCTACTTTCCCCATTGGTTAACCACTCAGGTAACGACATCTATCATCTCGGGTTATTTTGTTAATCTCGTTTGTTAACCGATTTTGGGGATCAACGGTACTTGACCTAAGATTAACATAATATACAAGTGGATATGTGGGGTTATCCAAATAAGTTTCTACGGATGTGATACATGCAACAAGCCTCTCTCTCATATTCTCCCAGTAAATTATTCATAAAATATAAAATATTATCTTAAATTTTATAAACAAAATATTTATATTAATAAGTTAATTCCAATTCTTTCTTAGGGTTATATATTCTCAACACAAGGGATTCAAAATTCAAATTAACGAGCTTTGAGCTTATGTGGTTCAATATTATTATTGGACCAAACTGAACTTTTAAAAATTAAGCTAAACTTAAACCTAAAATAAAAATTGTTAGTGAGGCTGAACCAAGTCTGAGCCTTATTCAAGATTTGCGTGCCCAAGCCGAGTGAGATAAAGAGGAAAATAAAAGAAAGTCTCATTTTGTTTGGAACGTTTGAGAGAGCTAGAGAGAGAGAGGAAAATTAAAGAAAGTCTCATTTTGTTTGGGAAGTTTTAATACTTCCATTCACTCATCACGTTCACGTGTGAACAGTAAAATTCTATCAACTATAGCGCAATCTGCAAATGTTTACAGATACGGCGTACGGCATGGCCCTAAAGGATCTGGCATTTTGTGTGGAAATGCTTACACAATGCAAATGTTGTTGCTGACATCCTTAGTCACATATTTAACATCCCTCCCATGATGTGTGCTTTGTAATGATCATGTTGAGTCCCTCGCCTATCTTTTTCTCGAGTCCCTGTTTTTCTAGGGCCATTTGGTTTTCAGGCATTGGAGGAAGGATTGAGGATGCTGGACCGGTCTCGAGCATCATGGAGTGGTTTGCTAACATCAAATTAGTCAAGTTAGCTGTAATAACTCAACTAAAATATAAGATTAAATTATAATTAATTAAAATATAAGGGTTAATTTAAAATTTTAATAAGTTAGTTATTGGTTTGACTTTGACTGTTTGTGATTGGTGGGTTGAACTATAGGAAACTATAGTGCTTCACACATAATTATAACTCTTTAAGTTATAATGTGTGGCTAGAATCTTGAAGGAACTTTTAATCTAAATTAATTGCTGAGATTTAATTAGATAAAATACTAATTACAACTTAACTAGGGTTCCAATTAAATAAATAAAGACTAGTTTAAGTAAGACTAGGACACTAATAAGGATAATATAAATTCTAATTAAGATAGGACTTAGTAATTAAAAGAAGATAAATAGTAATGTAACTACAATTAGGAACCTAGATCTAAAGACTATAATTAAACTAATCTATTATAACTAGGATTAATAAGAGTTATAACTTAATTAGAACTCTACTTAAATGGATAATTAAAGACTAGTTTAACTAAGACTAGGATAATAATCAAGGGCTGAGCTAGATTTCGTAGGAACATCTAATATACTTTAAATGGTTAGGATTAATGAGATAATTAAAAGCAATTCTAAACCAATAGGGAATTAAGACTAGATAAATTAATCCAATTAAGACTAGGATGCCTAGAATCAATGGTTAGGATTTCGTAAGAACACTTAGATTAATCTAATGGTTAGGATTATAAGGAAGAGACTTTAAATCTAATTAAGATTAAAGTAAGATAAAATCAATGATTAGTTCATCTAGAACTAGGACACTTTAATCTAAGGGCTAAAATTAAACTAATGCTTTTAAACTAAAAGATAATCCAACTTAGATAACAACTCTTAGATTAAGTAGGAAGCTGTAGGAATTCTAAAAAAACCAAGGGGTGGACGTGTGAATCATTTTCCAGTGGGGAGAGAGAGAGAGAGAGAGAAGAAGAAGAAGAAGAAGAAGAAGAAGAAGAAGAAGAAGATTGCTGGAGCTTTATGAGCTTGGAGAAGAAGAATTGCAGAACTTGAAGCATGAAGAAGAAGAAGAACATAGCCATTAAATACGCAAGATCAGTAATTTGATTATGCTTTATTTTTTTTATTTGAATCTAGGTGAGATGCCATATTCATTGAATATGATATAGCACACTAATTCAAATTGAAGAACCTGATAATTTAACTTAAAACTTAAAATTTTTAGCATCATCATCCTAGTAAAGGTAAGTTAATTATTTGTTTGGTAATTTTGATTGGTTTTGATCCGAATTTGATTTTAATATGAGTATTAATAAAAACATTTTGGAATGGAAATGACTAAAATACAAAAATAATGAAGTTTGCATGTTTTTGGGCAAACCGGTAGGCTATCGGTGTGCCGGTTAGCCTACCGGTGGACCCAGAGAGGATCCAGCAGTCAACCGGTGTACCGGTTAGCCTGCCGAATACCCCATGGTGTTTTGGCACCACTGTTTAGGTTGCCAGTGTACCAGTCAGCCTACTGAGCAACAGTGTGCCCACAGAAGGGCCACAACCTAGGTTGACGGTGGCAACCGGTGTACTGGTTAGCCTACCGGTGAGCCCTGGTTTGGCTTGGGCAGTTGACTTATAAGGTTTTGATGGTTTTAATGCAGTGATTTGATTTTTTATTGAATTTTATTAAACATATGATATGAATGATGAATTTATAACATGATTTAATAATTGATATGATTTATTGATAAATTTTATATTTTGTACTACAAGTTACGCCTGATTTGGTTTAAGTTAAATGCCATGAAGCATATACCATGATCCATACACTTATATTGACTTATTTTAGCATTTTACACTTATTGTATGCTTAGTTAGTTTGCACAAACACTACACTTGCACAACATAAGCCAGATTGCATTATTGACACTGGTCATGTGCTTGACTATACCATCATATATTCACATAGGTTGACGGTTATGATTTAACTGAGAGTTATTGTGATCTGATTATCATAATATAGTGAGGAATTCACGGATGGACTGATTTGCATTGGTTGGGGGATATTCTACCCCAATATACCAATTTTGTTTACTCCCAAGGTGCGGGGATTATCCCAAAGCACTTGTGATAAGATGATAGGTGAGGGAAAGTTCACATTAGTAAGGCCCAATATTCTGAATCATATGAGTGAAAATCTGTCAGTAAATCGGCTAATGTATAGTTCACAAAGGAAATTTCACATTTGTGAGGCCTTGGGATTTGTCCCTACAATCGAAAATAACTGAGGCGCTTGTGACCTCTAGGTCGAAGCACCTAGAAATTATGATGAGCACATAGAATAATCTACTATTTCTGCCATGTATTGGGGGATGAAGGTTCACATTAGTGAGGCATCCTTTGGTAGTTGATTAAGATCGGGTGTGGAACAAACACTAATCGAATGCCAAACAGTATGCATTATTTTGCATATCATATTCTTGTGCATGGATTACATGTGGTAATCATATTTATCTATTGCATGAGCATTGATTGCATACATTAATAATTGAACCAGCACTTTGCATTGCACATCACATCATGTTGCATTACAATCAGTATCATGTTATTAATTGCATATATTCTGTTTTAGTCTATTTATTATCATTGAAGAGTGGCTTTGACCCTACTTTAATCGAAATACAGTTTAATTCGTTTATTTACTGAGCTAAGTGTAGCTAACACCTTTGAACAAACAATTTCTAGGAATTTAGATGAAGGATTTAACGATAATGGAGAACATGATGAAGAACAAGTTTATAATGAGATTGTTGAATTGGATGATTGCGTGGAATGATTTATACATAGAATTCTGTAGTAGGATTTATTTATTTCTTAGTTAGATATTATGTATAGGGATAGGATTTTATTTTAGCCTGAGAATATGTTGTTTTTATTTATTTTTCTGCTGTGATTTACTTAGTCTGTTTTGGATGTAATAGACTTAGTTTTATTTGATTAGTTTTAGTAAAGGTAATTTTTGAAGTTTTATTATATCTAATGGTTTGGCTCTATATTAATTACCACTCCTGATGTAAATTGGGTTGAGAGTTAAATTTCAGACATGAGGGATTCCCACGTGAATTTCCTTCAGTTTGGAATGTGACAAAGTTGGTATTAGAGCCTAAGTTTTTCATGTTTTTAATCAAATTCAAAAGGTTTTTGATTGCCGATATTTTAAAAGTTTTCAAGGTGCTGATTATTCAAACTTTTCTGTGTGCTGTGTGAAATACTAACAGTTTAAGATTTTAATTCATGATAAGAATTGGATGTTATCTTCTCTTTCTACATGTACTTAGTTTGATTAGTAATGGTCGGTAGAAGAAAAGGTAGTGTGGATACCAGTGCACCAGCATTAAGCAATGATGGCAATCAGAACCCGCAATTTGCTAGAATTTTCCAAGCTATGGGACATATGGCCGTTATGATGCAACAGCAACAAGCACAAGCTCAAGAACAAGCACAAACAACAACCCAACAAATCGATTCACAAAGGAATATCAAAAGCATCGAGAAGTTCAAGAAGTTAGGACCGATTGTTTTCAAGGGAACTACGGATCCGATGGAGGCACAAGCGTGGATTGACTCTTTGGAGCATATATTTGAGGTGATGGAGATAGAGGATGTTGAGATGGTTCGATTTGCAGCGTTTAAGCTAGAAGGTGAAGCGAGACGATGGTGGAAATCAGCCTTGGAGATCGCATACGTCTACACTTGGGAATATTTCAAGTTGAGATTTTACTTGGAGTATTTTCCTAGAACTTCTAGAAGGGAGAAAGAATTGGAATTCATGAAGGTGGAGCAAGGAACAATGACGGTACCAGAGTATGCAGCAAAATTCTCGGAGTTATCTCAGTTTGGTACCTATGCGGTTGACAATGAGAAGAGGAAGGTGTTCATATTTGAGAGTGGATTGAAGCCTAGCATTAAGAGCCGATTGATCGTAAGGGAGTTCACGGAGTACCACAAGGTGGTGGATTGTGCTCGTAAGGTAGAAAAAGATATACAAGAATTCCATAAGATACATGACCTAAAAAGGGAAAGAAACTACGAAGTAGATTTACAAAAAAAGGAAAACGATGCAAGAACCAACTAAAGACCTTGGAAGTGTACGCGTGAGATGTTTTAATTGCGGAAGGATGGGACACCATCAAAGAGAATGTTGTTTTCCAAGTAAACCACAACAAAATTTATCTAAAGGACAGCAACAAATCATACCCAAACTCCATTACCAGCAGAACAAGAAATCGGTACAGCAACAACAGCAACAACAACAACAACAACAACAACAACAACAACAACAACAATCAAAAAGGAAATAAGAATGAAGCATCACAACAGCAAATTCAACAAACAAATGTCTATAGACTACAAAAACAAGATGAAGTAACTGAAGGTACTGTTTGAATTCAGCAAGATTTGATTGTTGCAGGAACATATTCAAGGTAAGTATCTACAACTTTTCTAAATAGAGGAAACGAATTTCGAGGACGAAGTTATCTTAAGGTGGGTAGATTGTAATAACCCAACTAAAATATACGACTAAATTGTAATTAATTAAAATACATGAATTAATTTAAAATTTTAGTAAGTTAGCTACAGGTTTGACTTTGACTGTTTGTGATTGGTGGGCTGCACTATAGGAAACTAAAGTGCTTCACACACAATCATAACTCTTTAAGTTATAATCTGTGGCTAGGATCTTGAAGGAACTTTTAATCTAAATTAATGACTGAAATTTAATTAGATAAAATACTAATTACAAATTAATTAGAATTCTGCTTAAATGGATAATTAAAGATTAGTTTAACTAAGACTAGGATAATAATCAAGGGCTGAGATTTCATAGGAACATCTAATTTGCTTTAAATGGTTAGGATTAACTAGATAATTAAAAGAAATCCTAAACCAATAGGGAATTAAGACTAGATACAATAATCCAATTAAGACTAGGATGGCTAGAATCAATGGTGAGGATTTCGTATGAACACTTAGATTAATCTAATGGTTAAGTTTAAAAGGAAGAGAGTTTAAATCTAATTAAGATTAAAGTAAGATAAAATCAATGATTATATCACGACCCAAACCAGTTTAGATCTGTGGATCCATAACTGGGTCGGATTGCAACTCTCACCCCATATTGCTATGGGAGTGGAAAGCAATATAAGAACATAAGTGGAAGTTAACTTTCATAGTTCTAATAAAATATAATAATATTAACAATTATAATGTCTTTAGTTTACAAAATCTAGAAATTTACCTAACTAATCTATATGAAATTATCTTCTATAATTCTATCCTCGAATGCCCATTCCCAAGCTCTCGTTAGTGATCTACTTTGCTTTAATAACCTGAAAAACAACAACATAATATCCGTAAGCCAAAGCCCGTGTGAGTAGACCTTTAAAACAAGGTATT